>VWZE01001268.1:0-60590 GCA_013396675.1 Eubucco bourcierii | reverse complement strand
GTTCAAGGCAGGTTTGGACATGGCACTTGGTGCCATGGTCTAGTCTTGAGGTCTGTGGTATTGGGTTGGACTTGATGATCTTTGAGGTCTCTTCCAACCTTTGTGATACTGTGATACATACCTTGGAGAGAAAATTCAGCATTTTTTGTGTGTACATTTGTGTGTGTAATTAAAGTCAGCATAAAAAATGTTGCACATTGTGTACAAAAATTAGCACGTTCAGAAAGAGTCCAACTTACACACTGGTCTTCTCTCTCTAAATCACAAGCTAGGAAGGGTTGTAGGGAGCTACAATCACTAACAGAATCATAGAACTGTCTCAGTTGTAAAAGACTTCTGAGTCATACCATTCACCTAACACCACCATTGCCATCAAACCACATCTTGATGTGCCATGTCTACACATTTTTTGAATGAATACAGGGATATTGACTCCACCACCTCCCTAGGCAGCCTATTCCAGTGCCCGATCATTCTTTCAGTAAAGAATTTTTTCCTAGTATCAAATCAATCACATTCGTTGTTTGGATGTTTGGTCTCCAGATGGGACCTGGAGGGGATCATAGTGGGCTTTCTGTTTCACCAGAGCTCAGACAAAGCTTGAGAATTACTAGAATGAGATTACAAATGAACAGGTAGTTCATTCTTAAAACTACTGTCTTTTCTGAGATTTGTTTGCTAATGCTGCTGGAGCAGAAGTAACAGAAATCAGTATCAACTCATCTTTAAGCATTTAACATTCTGCCCAGGTGTTCAGGTAGCTACTGGCATCATCAGATGTTTAGCACTCAGGAGTTCTACCCAGCACACCTAGCTTGCATGGACATTACTAACGACAGTGTAAGACCATGTTCCAACAACTTCACACATCAAGCTAAAGCCTCAGGATGGATGGCCTTGGTTATTACTCCAAGACTCTTGTCCACTGGGTCACTGTGTCTTTAACCTTTCCTACCCCTTTGCAGGGCGCAGGGATCACTTTCAGCATGCTGTAGATTCATTTAGAACCTCCTGTTGTGAGAGATGAGACTCTGCACAGGACACAACTGCCTGTCTCCATGAAGTAATGCTGTCTAGACATCCTGTGCCATAATCTCTGCCCGAAAAAGTCCAGCTATGCAAGTACTCCATACACACTGGGATATGGTAGCAGAATCACATAACAACTCAAAAAATCTGCAGAAATAAAACTCAAATATATTACTGCTTAAGACAACACAACACATTAAAAATAAATCCATGCCTCACCATGGAAAAGATTATAGAACAACATTAAAACAGTAAGATATTAAGTGCATTTTCCTTCCCAAACAAAACCACCCTCCCACATATTTGCCTGTCCAAACTACACTGTTCCTCCCCTTCAAATCTCCCCCCACACAAAAGGACTGAGAGACAATTTATACTGGTGCATATCATCACTCTCCACCAAATTCCATTTCTACAGAGTACAAATGATGGTGAAAAGAATAACTGTTGATGACCATTTCAGCTGACTGGTTCTGACAGTGAAGAATTTTACACAAGCTATCCTTTGCATTCTCCTAGTGCATCTCTGAACCTTTTGTCTGGCTGCTGAGATAAACTTATAGGAAGTGCTGGGGGATCTCCAGGAAGCTTGGTCAGTCCGATGGGGGGAGAGAAGAGTCTAATGTCCCTCAGATGTCTTTGCTCTCCATCACTGGCTCTATGTTTTGAATTACCAATTATAGGAGGGAAGCAGATTCGCAATTCCTCTGCACAGTAGGACCAGCAAAATTAAAAACATCCTCCTGGTTTTGTTAGTTAAACCTAATCAGAGAGGCATGCTTGAAACTTTGGCCAGGATCACCAAACTCTGATCCTTCCTGTCACCAAAACAAATATTTCACTTCCTACATAAGAGTTTATGCATCTCTTAACAGCCTGCTCCCTCCTTTTACTTGGGATATAAAAATTTGTTTGAATTTCTTGGATTTTTTTCATAATTCTGCATGACTTAAATACAAATCAACAAACACTTCTTTGTCCCTCTCACTGTGTTATTCTCTTGTTATTAATTCATTGAATTTAACACTTTACATATGAAAGGAAAATAATCTCATTGTTACAGTTCTGACTCACAGGAGTCTTAAGTTTAGCATTCATCTTTACTACAGGCACATTTCAATTGATCAGTCCAAGATCATTAAATTCACATTAAAGTCATCAAAAGATAGTGATGTGATCATTAATAATTTTGCTCAAATTTATAAACCCTTTTCAGTTCAATAATAGAAAGCTGAAAATGATACTGTATTGCTTGGTTTGAGGAGTTTAAAGAACAACATGAGGTTGTAAACTCAGTTGTTTACGTGCCCCTTCTTGTGTTGCAGATCCTCTGAGTTATGCTAAAGCTCAGCAATATACAGGAGAATGGTAAAACTTTGGATAGAACACTTCGGGTTGGAAGAGATCTTTAAAGGTCATATAGTCCAAACCTGTGCAATGAGCAGGGACATCTTCAACTAGATCAGGTTGCTCCATTCAACCTGACCTTGACTGTTGGCAGGGATGCGCCACACGTCACCTCTCTGGGCAACCTGGTTCACCACCCTCATCATAAAATATGTCTTCCTTATAGCTAGTCTGATAAGAATCAGATACCATGAAGAGAAATGGTAACTCAAAGGACTCAGGAAGATACTCATCACAAAATGGAAGAAAAACATTCCTCATTCATGGAAAGGAAAACCAAAATTCTTCAGAGGTGACTACGAGCATCTGACCACAAGTATTATGGTAACTTGAACCTCCTTGGAGTATCCTAAATTGGGTAATAAGAATGGAAACTCCCAATTTAGCTGTCTGCTTTTGAAATTGTGGGACAAAGTTTGGGCAAACAAATAATGTTTCTATCCTGCTGTACTGATTCTTACGACAGGAACCACTGTTCTAGCCTTTTGTGAGGAGTGCATATGCTCTTTGTTGCATGGAAGCAGAGGAGGAAAGAGAAAAGGGGGTAACTTTGCTAGGAATAAGAATGAAAACCAGAGAAATCAGGATCTCAAACCTTCTCTCGGCTTTGCAGCTTCCTGGTTGTATTGCTTGGGTTTCACTCTGCACATTCCATCCTCACCTCGCAGTCTGATTTCAGATGTGATCCAGCACAAAGCTAGCCTCCACTATTCTTTGGGATGCACCTTTTTTTTCCCTCTTGGTAGTCACCTTTCCTACTGCCCTCTGATGAAGCACTACGACAGCCCGGAGGATGCACTTGGTCATGAAACCTGCAGAAACCTGTGGCAGCAAAGGCAGTGGTAGTCTGCCCACATGAGTGCTGTCCTGTCGTGGTAGGCCTGAATAGGCCAAAGGTGGGCTTGTACATGTCCTGGTTTGCCCAGGCATGCTTCCCTGCTCCCCCTCCCTCTGTGCTGGGGGTGGTGGCTGCAGGAAAGGGGATGGAAGCCCCAATTTCACCTAATATGGGCAAACTGCCATCCTGATTGGCTAATCTATGTCCAAAGGCCCATCAGTCTTGAACTGAATGGATATAAAGGATGAGCAGGTAGCACATTGGGGGGTTGCTATTGTACTCTTACTACCTCATCAATCCTGAGCTGGGTGGGACCCCAACAAGCAGAGATGTCTGCCTCCTCTATCTGAAGCACCCAGGAGCCGGAGGAAACTCCAAAGCCTCCAAGAGCTTCCGACCTGGTAGCAGCCCACCACGTGCTTTGGGTATTGTCCCAGCATATTTTTGTGAGTAAATACTTCAAGCCTCTTGTAATCATTAATTGCCTTCTCTGCCAGTAAAAATGTTTGCTCATGCTAGTTGCCTTTAAAGTGTTCCAGTTTACCTGTTCCCTGTATGTGCAAATTTCCAAACTGTGCGTTTTTGAACCTTGTATATAAGTTTTGTGGCGAGATTTAATGTTAATAAACAGTTTTCATAGTTATTAGCAATCTCTGCCTGGATATCAAAATTAATATAATTATTAATTTTGAAACAGTCCCTCCTTTACATGTCCCCAGCCCAGGCACCCCTGACTCTCTTATCAGCACCAGACTCAGCTCTCCATAGATCAAGAAAGCTTCATACTGCCAGGCATTGAAGAAGGGTTGTGGAATAAAGTAATAGAAAGAAAATTTGCTCCTGAATAATCAGAATTTTTCTGCCCCCAACTGTTTAGAAGTGGTCTCACTGCTGAACAAAAGATATGCACTTGCATCTCTACGCTGTATGTAATATCTTTATGCCATGTTTTCCATTCCTTTTGGGTTATTTACTTGTACCTCATATGATATATGAAGCAAAAAATATAGCAAAGCTTTCCAAGAGAGCAGGTACATAATCATATCCATACATAATCTCACACCTGTGAAAATACATTTTATAATCATGACCAAATTTGAAGGAGAGAGTTTTTTAAACAAATGAACCAAACCTGGATGTCTACTTGCAGAAAAACATTTACCTGTGTTCACTCCCACAGCCATGAAAAGCTGGAAGGAAGTCAGTCTTGTTCCAGTAACTGTTAATGAAGTAGTGTTGTGAGGTTACAAAACACACCTTGAAGGAGGAAATACTCAATTTACTGTTTAAACATGCACAGACTGAGACTAAATTATGGAGGCATATTTGGTCAGTATTTGTGTGTCAAGAAGGACACAGAGCTGTTTGGGCAAGTCCAATGAGGGGCCACAAAGATGATCCAAGGTTGGAACACCTCTGCTGTGAGGGTCAGCTGAGGGAGATGAGGCTGTTCAGCCTAGAAAATACTCAGCAGAGACCTTAGAACTGCCTTTCACTACCTGAGGGGATCCTACAGGAAGGTTGGAGAGGGACTTTCCATAAGGGTGTCTAGCAGTAGGACCAGGGGGAATGGTTTTTCAGCTGAGGGAGAGTAGATTTAGACTGGGCCTTCGGAAGAAGTTCTTCAGTGGTGAAACTCTGGAATAGACTGCCCAGGGAGGCTGTGGATGCCTCCTCCCTGGGGGTGTTCAAGGCCAGGTAGGATGAGGCCTTGAGCAGCCAAGCCTAGTTGAGTGGTCTCCCTGTATATGGCAGGGAGGCTGGAATAGATGATCTCTAAGGTTCCTCCCAACATAAGACATTCTATGATTCTGTAAGGCACAAAATTACATCAGATTGTCCTGTCCGTAACTCTTTAATTGATCTGATATAACTGAGTCAGACTAGAAACTTCTCTTGCTGGGGTGTATTTTAAATGTCAGACTCCACACATATCTAAACAAAATCAGTTTTCATTTTCTGTGGGCCCCAGTTTACTGGAATTCTGACAACATTTCTGCTAGGCATAAATTGCAAGAAATGGTTCACTGCATTGCATCAGGAATCAATAAAAGTCACCCAGGTTGTCCATCAAACACAACAAGGTAATGGTCTATGAACAGTTACTATCTAGGGCTCCTTTAGACAGGGTGATCTTAAAACCTGAACGACACCATTCCGTGTGGTCAGACATCTGTTTTTTCACATACCATAACACACCTAATGCTACACTACAGTTTTATACATTGCTGTCATGAGGGAACTGCAGCCATTGTGTTCTTATCTCCAAAGGAATTAATAAATGCCAATGGGAGAGAAAAGGGGAGAGTAAACACCAAACATCTAGCAATGATAGCATTTCCACAGTGACTTTAAACAGATGTCAAAGCGCTTTCATAGACTCATAGAACGGTATGGGTTGGAAGAGACCTTAAAGATGACGTAGTTCCAGCTCTTCTGGCAGGAACACATTTCACTACACCAGGTTGCTCAAGGCCTCATCCAGTGTGACCTCGAACATTTCCAGAGAAGGGGCATCCACGATTTCCCTGGGCAACCTGTACCAGTGTTTCAACACCCTTACTGTAAAGAATTTGTTCCTGATATCCTGTCTAAATCTACTCTCCTCAAGCTTCAATCTGTTCCATCTTGCCCTAGCCCAACAAACTGTAGCATGTCTTTTTTCCAACCTGGTAAAGACAGTGCTTTCAACCCCTCTGAAACAATGCTAGTCTGTAAACAAAAAAAAATCTCAGAGGACTTGCCTGCATAATTTATCATGAGTTAGTCATTCACTGTGCTTGGCAGCAGAGAAAGTTTGGGGAAAACGAAGTAACTCTTCCAGCGCTTCATTTCAGACATGGTTCCTCCTTGTCATAGTCTGTCAAAGAGTGTTTGCAAAAAAAGTGCTGGAAGCTACATATCCTTCTCCTCACATTGTTCTGATAGGGATAGAAGATGAACAAATAGTGCCTAGAATACCCAGGTATATTTAGATAGCCCACATTCAATTTGGCAGCATGGACTCTGATGGATGTGGTGCCACGGAGCATGATAGATCTGTGTGAAGGAAGCCACTTAGCAGCAGGCAGACAACCCCAGTTATTTATGGAAGAACTAGTATTATTCATTGTTTGCTTGTAAAAATTGTACATGTAACTCAGACCTGGGGTGGGAATAACAGAAGAATCAAGATTTTATAGTTTGCTCAGTGTGGCTGATAAAGACAAGACGACAAAGCAGAGCAATGAAATGCTGTATTCTCCCAATAACTCTTGGCTGGACCACAAACATCACTATATGGATGCCCTGATTACAAGGCAGTAGTATGACTTGTTGAACCAAGTGATATATGAAAATCAAACAAGCTCTTTTCACTGCCATGTATAACCACATTCATCTGTTCAGTGCTGGAATGGGATGGATGCAAAGACTACAGGTGTGCTGGAGCCCTTGCTGTAGACATCAGTTCTAGATCACACCAGCACTTCAGGCAGAGACTGGTACAGTTTCTGTATTTTAATCAGGTACATGTATGACACCATAGTCTCAGGTAAGTCTTTGTGACCTCTCTTGGAAATGCAAGTACATGCCTAAATCATTCTCAGAACAGAATCCCACAACTCACTGTGTGCAGCTCTGGAACCCTCAGCACAGGAAGGACATGGAAGTGTTGGAGCACGTCCAGAGGAGGGCCACAAAGATGATCAGAGGGTTGGAGCAGCTCTGCTATGAGGACAGGTTGAGAGAGTTGGGGCTTTTCAGCCTGGAGAAGAGAAGGCTTTGAGGGGACCTGATAGTAGCCTTCCAGTATCTCTAGGGGGCCTACAGGAAGGCTGGGGAAGGATTATTGACAAGGTCTTGCAACGACAGGACAAGGGGCAATGGGTTTAAACTGGCAGAGGGGAGATTTAGACTGGATGTTAGGAGGAAGTTCTTTGCAGTGAGGNTTCCAACCTTACCATTCTATGATTCTATGGTGAACTCAGTAATTGTCTATCTGGGTCAAGTGCCAAAGTACTTACCTTGTCGGGATCTGGGAGACCCATCTGTCTGGAGCATACCTCACTCTTTGCCTTTGACTGGTACAACCAGAAAAAAATCTGAGTATCCATGGAGCCTTACACCAAAGAAGTACATGTCATTAATCTACAAAACAAGATATATTTAAAGGGAGAAAAAAAAAAAAAAAAAAAAAAAAAAAAAAAAAAAAAGAGGTCTAAATACTTAGCTTTGGGGTAATTTAACTTACCTCAAAACGACGTGCCACTGTCAGTCTGTTCCCTCATACAATTTACAGCAACTGTTTAGCCCTGGACAGATTTCTACAGTCAACTGTCCTGTGCTTATGTCGACTCTCAAAACACACACTTTAACCTGGCTAGAGCCCAGAGGTTGGTTCTTCACACCTACTAGCTCTACCTATGAGTAGCACTATGCCCTTACCCTCTCCTCCCACACCTTCAAGTGCTTTATTTCAAATTACTGTACTTAGTTGATTATTTTTTTTAAACAACAGTCTGACAATAAAATAACTCTACAGAATTATACAGCAAGAATATTAACAATATATGTTAATTTGAGGAACAAACAAAATATTTGGGAACAGACATTCATATCTGGTAACTCAGTTTACATGTTCCTTGAAACACAGATGCTCAAATCACGCAACTGAAACTGTCCTTGGTACAAAAATCATTTCTGGAAAGAACAAATGCATTGCAGCATCACTTTACGCCCTTTTAGGCAATACGCACTTCAGTCATTCTCCAGAATTTCTCCTGAGATGATACTGTACAGACAAAGAATAGGCAGGGGATCATTACTTCAAGGTGACCTATCTAGTCAGTGACAAATTCTAGTCAGGAAGACTTGGCATCAAGTAAAATCATGTCTGAGACCAGAAGAAAGTATGGAAAGAAGCTGGGGCAGGAAGAAAAGAGAACGTTTTGTTCAATAGATGGGAAAAGATGCAAAGCACATTTTAGAATAGAATTACAAAGAGCAGGTTGACTTCGCTTTCAGACTTAAGGATCTGTTTTCAAAACTCTTGAGTCTTGATTTAAAATGGTGAAACTCCAGCAAAGTTAATTTCAAAGATCATCAGTGATGGAGCTTAAGGTCAATCGTGTGTGTAGTGTTTTGCTAGACTTAACTTCAGATCAGATTTTTTTAATCTCTGTTTTTCATCAGTCACTCACTTGAAGATTCTTGCAGAAGAAAGCTGCAGCACTGGTATGTATTTAACTAAGTGAAAGGAAAATCCTGAATTGTTTTACCTTCCTATATTCAAGCAACTTGAAGATAAGAGCTGAGTGGTAATTGCCATAATTTGTTGTTTCCCAAGTAATGAAGAGTTAAGGACAGGAAAGGCAATGAATTGAAAAGAACATTTTGAACCCGGACTTGCAGACACTGTTGCATTTTCTCCTTTGAAATCCTGTTTGCAACAATCTCACCATTTCCCTGATAGCATTTGTCAACAGATAGACCTCTTCACATGTCTTTTGTACGAAAACATCTTTCTTCCCAGGTATATTGATCTCCTGGGGAAAATTCTGGGATGCAAATAGCATTGCTAAGCAAATGCATCACACAGCTGGTGGTGACTGTGACACAGGGCTCTGCAACACACAAACGGGAAGTTGTCTTGAAAATCCACCAAGCAAAGACAGTGCTTTCCAGTGCGCTTTGCTTTTGGGAACTGATTTTAACAGCAAGCTACAGAGACTTGATTTCCAGAGACCAAGTAAGCTGTACTGGATACAGACTAAGTAGATGGTGCCTTAGGAATGTCTTTTTTCTCTCTTTGTGGTTGGGATCAGTGCTGATGACCAAGTAGCAACACACAACCCAGCAGAAAAAACACTTCTTCACTGACCTAAGTTCTAAGTGTTATGTTGCCTGTGGGGTCAGGGAAACCCTGTTGCTGTTTAGATTTTGGATATTGAGATCCTATTGGCCAGGATCCACTAAGTGCTTTGATTGCACTACACTTACCACAAATGCATGTGGACATTTATATCATTAAGAGATTGTATGAGTGCCTAGGGAGTAGCTAATGACAACCACCCCTCGAACAGGTGTTTCCATGTGCACTAAACTTTTGAATGTCTGGGCTTGAATGTCTCCTGTGTAAGGTTTAAATCACCACCTGTGAGCACCTGTGCTATGCTGTACTGTCAGATGGGCCTAAACAACTCTTGAGTAACAACCTGGATGCAGTTTGAGCCTGTGACAGAAACTTGGTATGATAGCTTCTTGGGCTACAGAGTTTTGCAATTGTGTCAGGATGCAGAAGATAGACAAGTCATGTTCAGTTTAAGATCTCTCATAGGCACACAATGACCTGATTTCTATGATAATGCTTTCAGAGGCTGACCAGATGGCAGTATGAACATAAGGTGCTTATCTAACAGCAAATCTCTGGCCTTAGCCACTCCCTTGTTGAACATCAGCCCGAAAATGTGGAACTAATCCTCCACACCTGAAGATATGCACACTCAGTGCATGTGAAATATGCAAACAAAAGTTGATTGACAAGCTGCACAAATCCATATCCAGACACCAAACTTTCCTAGCAGACTCCTGTCCCTGAGACATTGAAAACAGAAGTAATTTTTCCCAATCCTTCTGTACTGATAGCCCTGCTCTAAGATCAAAAGACAAAGCATAATGAGACATTTGTGTGTTCAAAAATAATGTAGATCATCCAATGGTTGACATAGGTCTTGTAACACTGGAGGGCTACTGGCTGAAATCAATACCCTTACTTATGTCATTTAATGCAGGACTAGGGAGCTCTCTTGGACAAATTCTTGTCAGAACAAACTTCAGTAAAAAGCGTATGTGAACTTGCTGCGTGTCCACCATCTGACAGCTACTCATGAGGGGTAGGTAGAACAACAGACAAAACAGTACCAAGCAACAGATTTTCAGATTTGCTCTAATGAACACTTAAGTCATCAGGACAATTCCACTCGATTTAGGCAGAAATTATCTTACAAGAACCTATAAATCTGCAACAGGAAGTATTTAGCACCCTGCTTTTTACGTTTCACTTGAGTTAATTATTTGAGATTACACTGTCCACATAGGATTTAATTTTTCCTCCATAAATGCAATCACAAGGAGTTGCCACTGTAGCCCATATTTCGGAGAAATGGAACTTCTCCAGAATTCTGGATACTTCAGTTATACCCTGGTCCTTGCATGAGTTGTGGGCCACACAGTTTAGAGGACTGAAAGGCCAACAGGAAACGCCCCCATAATCCCTTTTAAGATCATATTGTATGTAAAGAACACCTAATTTTATTTCTTCTACTAAGCATTTTGAAAGAAGACATCCCAAAACATGCCTCAGCCCCAGCAGGGATCGTTTCTTCTGTGCTTTGGACAATTCACAGTCACAGTAAGCCAGACCGAATTGGTGTCAGCTGGTGGTATTAAGCTCTAAACAAAGTGAGGGACCACCTGGCTCACTTAGCTGACAAGGTCAGACCAGGATCCAAAATTTGTTCTGGCAGGCATAGAGATACTTCAGAAACATCTTTATTGGAATTCTAAGGTTGTGCAATTTTCATGCTTGACAGCCGAATGCACACCAGAACACAAGATACAGACAAATGCATTTGTCAGCCTAGACAAGCTGTATTTGCTACTTTATATAAGCATACAGGTGGTGTGCCTTGAGTAGCCAATGAGCAAATACTTTTCTCCTCAGGCAATGCCATACGAATATACATAGAAATTAAAGAAAAACAAAAGGGAGAACAGACGCCCAGAAGTGAAACCATAATTGTGGGACAGCTCAATTCTACAACATGAGGAAAACAGACAGGGACATAAGAGCATAACGGTCAAACTCTGCTGAGGAATCACCTTCAGAGGCTGACACACGACATCCTGATACCTCTAGAGGAGGTTAAAAAGTGTTGGAGCAGCAGTTGCAATCCATGCTGAAACAATCTGAGAACTCCTGATTTATTTTGATCACTCAAGGTCTGCACCTCACACAAGTAACGTTTTTAACTGGAACAGCCCTTAGCCTCAGTTTTCCAGTCTGGCCTCAACCTAAGCGTATGCAATGCACTTAAGTGCATTGGATGGTGTCCTTGCATCCCTCTAGAGAACCAGAGCATTTATCCAATTGTTCTAATGGTCTTTGGGGATGTTTGCAGTCAAAGAGACTATTTTGTCTGGAGGAGAATCAGAGAGCATGAAGCACACTGATTGGAGGATGTAGGGCAAAGAGAAAAATCATGCAGCATTTTTCAGATAAAAAAGAACTGGGCTTAAGCTCATGTTAGAGAACGGAATCTTCATACCTGCTAGCGATGCTTTATACAGAGCTGTCAACACAGATGGCCATATTTTATGCAGTAAAACACTGCTGCAAACACATTTAATATAAAAAATGCCCTTTGCTTTTGCTTGTCATTTGTATTCAACAGATTCCTTCTGCGTGCACAAAAGGACTAAACAGAAATAAAAGATGTTTGCCCAGTGATCAACAGGAGAACAACCAAACACAGCTTCTCTACAAACCTCCTGACTCAGATCTCGTGAGGACTGTCAGCTCCTTTATCCTTGAGATAAAAATGCTATGCAGGGTCAGCTCTTCAAAAACAGGATGCTGAAAGTCACAGCTATCTAATCTCAAAACCAAGAAGAAAATAAAGCAATAACAAGCACACAGAAGACCCAGAAATAGGTCCAACTGCTCAGTGCAACAGAAACACTGTAAATAACAGAGCATGGCCAATATGCAAGTGCCCATAAACTTGACCCTTGGGAATTGCATTTGCCTCTGTGGCTTACAACAGGCCTCTGACTACCTCCATTCAACTCCCTGAAATTGTGAAGGGCACTGAGATAATTTCTGTCATATGGAAAATTATGTTAAGAGAAACAGCAGTACAATGAGTACTGAGGGAAAAATTACCATTTGCAATCTGTAATTTGCCCAACAGCAGAAAAGGAATATCAAACTTATGAATATCCAAGCGATTCTGGTTTAAGGACTCACCTTGGGCACAGAAAAAACAGTGTATGCAGGGGACAGTTAGGAAAGGACAGAAGTTACATGAGCGAAGACTCCACTTGCTGCTAGTGATATCCAGTGGGTGCTTCAATTTCTTTCCTATTCATCCCTTTGGTATTATTCTTGGCATTTATTTCAAGCCTTAGAAACTTTCATTTATTATGATGATCACACAACACTGGTGTCTTAAAAGAACAGGCTTCTAGCTTCAGAAGGAAGACATTTAATCTGATTAGCTTTACCACCTTTCAATATGCTGTTTAATAATCATCTGATGACATTCTTCTAGAATGTTAAAGAGCAGGTCCCTTTGTTTTAAAGGCTGGATTTAAACCCCTAGAGGAGATATTGAAAAGCTTACCACTCTACTTGCATCTGGTCTTTTACCACTCTTAAAAAACCCCTGCATATCCAGTTTCTTAGCCCTTTCTAAATGATAAGCTCTTTTTCACTTGCTAGAAATTAACTTCCAACTGAATTTCAACCACTGAGAGCAAAGGCGGTGGGAAAAAAAACATCCTGTGCCTTGCTACAAACAAAAACCTTTTGTCAATATAAATTAAATCATTCAGAGAAGGTTGAATATGCATATATACTGATAACTACAAACAATAACATCAGCCCTTGCCCAGCTTTTAGGTAATCCAAAAATGCAAAACAAGGTGATTCAGCCAGCTCTCCTCTTTCTCTTATTTGAGAAGCTAAATCCCTGTTTGGTGCAGAGGAATATGCAAGTGACACAATGTGCGATGGCAGCCAGGCAGGTTTGCCTGAGTCTGCAGCTGCCAGGCTAATATTAGTAAGATGATGGAGTCTGAATGAATGAATAAGCAGTACTGACTTAAACCTTTCCAAAACAAAAAAATAAAGTAATATAGACTCATGTCCTATCCGTGAAAGGAAGGCAATCAATGAAGTAAAGCACTGGAAGTTAGATGTTGTTCATCCTGCTCACGGTCCGCTCATTTTAACTGTGGAAGGGGTCCAGGAACCACCAAATGGGCCAGCTGAGGACAGGGTTTGCAGTGTTTCCTTACTGCCATTTGAGTCATTTTGAAATTCACACCTGCAAAACAAAGATGGAAAGGAGAGAAAATGGAGAGAGATCTTTAATTGTGAGTGTGATGAATAGCACAAAACTAACACCTGAAGCTGAGCCATGTTCGAACGAGCAGGCTTAGATTATTGGTGATCTGAAAATAAATAATAATGTGATTGCAATTTTTACCCCCCTCTTCACTAAATTCTTGGAAATCATCCATTCCCAGCAGCATTTTCCCCCCTGTACTGAGGGTGTGCAATAACTTAAGTCTGAATTCTACTGCTGGATGTTTCCACAGTCAGATGAAGGTCTTCACAGATACAAGGGTAGTATTCTCTCTCTCTCTCTCCCCCCAGAGATTGAGTCCTACAATCAACACAGACAATATCTTCCCATTACCATCATCACATTCACCAGTTTTCTTGGAAAAAAGTCACAGGTTGACTGTCTTGAAATATTTGCTATCCAGGGCAGTAATTGTTTCTGACAGAACAATAAAATTCTAGGACAGTGGTAGGTTTACTTCAAAAATAGCCAGCATGGTTAAATTATTCCCCTCCTTAAGCCACCCTGAATTAGGCTTTGAATGTCTTTGCAGCTAGGCACAAGACTAGCAGGAAGAACAGCAAGGAATAATGCTGAGAAGTGGGCAGTGTGCTCTGTTTGCAAATTGAATAAAGCAAGTCGTGTTCTCCCAGAATGCTACATGGAAGCACAAATCACACAGCAAACCTGTACCAGCAACACAAACCCAGACCAATACTGGGGAATTCCAAAGCAAAAGTGCATCTGAAACAAAACACTGCGGTTAGCTTTGCTGCCTTACACCACGGCATTTACACCTGCAGTACGAGTTGCAATGGATTCACATCAAGCACTTTATGTGACCTACTGTAGGTGACTCTGCTGTGTCAGGGGGGCTGGACTAGATGATCTATTGAGGTCCCTTCCAATCCCTAACATTCTGTGATGCAACAGAAATAAGAAGTTGTGTGCAGCAGAGCATTGCACCCTGCACTACAACAACTGGGTTGATGAAAAGCTCAACACGAGCTTGCAGTGTGCACATGCAGCTCAGACAGCTGAGTCCTGGGCTGCATCAAGAGAAGCGTGGGCAGCAGGGCAAGGGAGGTGATTCTGCCCCTTTACTCAGCTCTCGTCAGACCCCACCTGGAGTACTGTGTGCAGTTCTGGAGCCCTCAACACAGGAAGGACATGGAAGTGTTGGAGCAGGTCCAGAGGAGGGCCACAAAGATGATCAGAGGGTTGGAGCAGCTCTGCTATGAGGACAGGCTAAGAGAGTTGGGGCTCTTCAGCCTGGAGAAGAGAAGGCTTCGAGGGGACCTGATAGTAGTCTTCCAGTATCTCTAGGGGGCCTACAGGAAGGCTGGGGAGGGATTATTGACAAGGTCTTGCAATGACAGGACAAGGGGCAATGGGTTTAAACTGGCAGAGGGGAGATTTAGACTAGATATTAGGAGGAAGTTCTTTGCAGTGAGGGTGGTGAGGCACTGGCACAGGTTGCCCAGGGAGGTTGTGGTTGCTCCCTCCCTGGAGGTGTTCAAGGCCAGATTGGAGGAGGCCTTGAGTGAGCTGTACTAGTGGGAGGTGTCTGTGCCTATGGCAGGGGGTTGGAACTAGCTGATCCTTGAGGTCCCTTCCAACCTTACCATGCTATGATTGTATGATTAAACAAACAGCAATGCCTGACCTAAAGGGATTGACTTCAGCTGGGGACAGGAGGTTGTTACAGTTGTTAAACTGTGGCGATAACCAGGAAACAGTCTAACAAGGGACAACCAACAATCATCAACAATTACTGGGTCTGCCACAGAAGGAGGCATTTCAGGTCCCCCTAGCAGATCGCTGTAGTAAACTTACAGGTTTTAATGGAGTGCTTCCTTCATACTTTTTTCTCCCTCACTACAGTGCTTTCCATTACTCTGCAAGACCAGTATCATTGTATCTTACCCATGGGAAACTGCAGATTTCACACCTGTTGCATGAAAAAAAGGTCTGAAATATTTGCTGTTTTGTCAGATACCAGACTGAAAAACAATAGCTGTGCTCATTTGAAATGTCAGTACTTTGGAAAGGTTATAGGTTCAGCCAGGTAAGACCCTGATCTCTCTCAGGTCAAGAGATACAAAAGGCACCTCTGTGCATTCACCATTGCATTCTCCAATCCTTCTAGACAGTTTGGGAATCCACTGTTGTTGCTGTAGATCATTTACAGTTGAAGTTTTCAGTTGTTATTACACTTGCCAATTAAATAAGGAGCCCCAAAGAGCTATAACGCTCTAACGCTTAGGCATAAATCTGCAATGTGTTCACTGCCCTGAAACCAACAGGATTCTGCCTATCAAACAAAGCCTATCATTCAGCACTGGAGACCAGAAACAAAGGAAGAGGACCAGATGGAGAAGAACTGCAGAGAAACACTGTAGATTTCCACTCAGGTTACCTAAATCCAAAAGGGATTAACACACTTAAGCTACTTTTATCAGTTGCAATGAATTTGCTGAGAACTTACCATAAAATCATAGAATGGTAAGGTTGGAAGGGACCTCAAGGATCAGCTAGTTCCAACCCCCTGCCATAGGCAGGGACACCTCCCACTAGTACAGCTCACTCAAGGCCTCATCCAACCTGGCCTTGAACACCTCCAGGGAGGGAGCAGCCACAACCTCCCTGGGCAACCTGTTCCAGTGCCTCACCACCCTCACTGGAAAGAACTTCCTCCTAACATCCAGTCTAAATCTCCCCTCTGCCAGTTTAAGCCCATTGCCCCTTGTCCTGTCATTGCAAGACCTTGTCAATAATCCCTCCCCAGTCTTCCTGTAGGCCCCCCCTTCGGATACTGGAAGGCTACTATCAGGTCTCCTTGAAGCCTTCTCTTCTCCAGGCTGAAGAGTCCCAACTCTCTCAGCCTGTCCTCATAGCAGAGCTGCTCCAGCCCTCTGATCATCTTTGTGGCCCCCCCCTCTGACCTGCTCCAACACTTCCATGTCCTACCTAAAATTACTGATTTGAATATTACAGGAGGCTAAGTAAGTAAGAAATAGACAAGTTTAGACCAAATTTTCTACATTTAAAGTTTACTGAAATTTATCAGCTAGCCATTTAAAACACTTCAGAAACTTTAGATTTAAATGTCATTCTGAAGAGCACACCTAATTCTATCCTAGGCATTTTTCATGATTCAGCTTCTTCTTACTGGGGTCTCACTGAGATTAGGAGTACTATAGACATACAGAAAGAAGTAAACTAAGTGGATTTGGACTAGTGGTACCAAATCACCATAGTAAAGATATATGAAAGTAGACAAGATTGCTAGAACTATCATATTTATATAGTGAAAACAGTGGTAAGATAATAAAATAAATTCCACCTCTGGTAGTTCTTGTTCCTAGTAGGGCCATGAGTTTAAGATTTGAGCATTTTGGAATTTACAGAATCACACTTTGGTTGGTTTCTCGAAGCATGGAGATGGATGCAGTCACATGTAGATGGTGATAGGATATGGTGGGCAAGGTTACCATAAAACTTCACTTTTGCAGCCTCTGTTCTTATCAGTGAGAAACTATGCTGTGATACTATTCTCCCTCTTCTTAAGGATAAGACCTACAAAGCTGTAACTGATACAAACACTTTACACTTTCATTTTTTTTCAGACTAGTTCACATGTCTCTTGACCATTTCACATTGTGAGCATTACATGGATTATATTCTACTCTTATTTCTTCCCAAGCCAAACATAATAATGTTAGTGGTACAATTGTACCTGGTAATCTGTCAATGTAAAAACCTTTTTTTTTTTTTCCTTACTCCTCTCTCCCTCTCTTTCTCTTTGTGCCTTGAAATTTACATTCTTTCCTTGTTTAAAGAAAGTCTATAGCCAGGTCTCATAATACTCACCTGCATGAAAGATTCTGTAGCTTGCAGATGGAAAAAAACAGAGACTTATCTATAATGATTATCTAATTACTGTAATAAAATTATAAATCTTATTACCTTTATGAGTTTTTTTGTTGAATTTTGGCAGTTTTGAGCAGCAGACTTTTTTAACTTTCCGACCTAAGGGTAAAAAAACAATACATTGCTAGTGGAATCAGGTAAAGCAAAGAGTTATACATATACTCCAAATGGGTTAGAATTCACAGACATTTTGATTACCATATTTACTGCTGAAATCCTTGATCAGAGAGATCTGTGAAATAAAGGATCATCATGACTGATTTTTTACATCTCTGCACAGCTTTGTCCCTAGCATAGAACAGGAATTAACTTGTTCTTTTCCACCATTACTAGTGGATATGCCACATATATTGTGAAGATTGAAAGCCTTTGAAATGTCACATGTTGGGAGGCAAAACAAACAAGCAAATTCCAGCTACCTCAACCTAAAAGAGAGGCTCTGCACTCTTTCTGTAGTTACATTACATAATGAAAATATAAAAGATAAGCAAGAAGGGGGGAAAAAGAGTATTGATGTGTCTGTATGCAGAGGAGTATGGAATAAATTGCTTTGGACAAGAAAAGCCATTTTATTATTCTCTCCATCTAGATCTAAGTAAGTGAGTGTTGATTGTACTTGTTGATTGACATGTTGTGTGCTGCATGTGTTAAAGGGAGAAGAAAGGTTGACTCTGGAGCAGAAGTAAAGCAGTAAGGACAGAGGTAGGTGGTTTCTCACCAACAAAATCTTACATAGACTCAATTTTCTGGAAATCCCTGCGGCATAGTTCTACAACCAAGGCTAGTGATGGTGGTTGCTCTAGCAGCCAAGAGGTTTAAGATATCATTGCTCCCATTCCATCCAGATGTAACTGATTTTACACAAAAAATACAGTCATTTTGTACACCCAGGCACTTCCTACTTTCCCATTAGTGTATTTATGAATAAGAGACAGCATATTTTGCACAATTCCTTCCCACCTTCTCAATCAGTGAAGCACCAAACCCCTAAGAAGCACATTAACCAATGGGAACATTATTATAGGATTCCATGTGTATTCATTTGAGTTCTACTTGGTGCTGTTAGCTCCTGCACTTTCTGGACAAACTTCTGCTATGCTCCTGAAGACACATCTAGGTATTCTCCAACTTTCCTTGCATTGTTCCTTAAGCTCCCCTTAAAGGGTCTGGGAAGCCTGAATAAATAAAAATAGAAAACGCAAAGGCACCAGAAGGACTTCAGGTACATTGTACAATGACACTCCCCCTCACCAGAGCATTGGCAAAAAGCTCTCCCACTCAGAACAGACTTTGGTAAAGTAGAAAACAGGGCAGCTGACTTGACTGATTTGAAAGACAGCTTCAACACGTTCTCCACACTCGTATTTACACACAAACTGATTCTGATGAGTTTTCTAGGGAATAGGAAGCACGGCAAATCTGCTGCTTCTGACCTTTGGACACTCAGCTTGTTTTTTCCTTATATCTCATTCCTTATCTCTACATCTTGTGTAAAATAAGCACCACGGAGCAATCATGCTGGGTCTCTGAGATTTACAACACAAAACACGAATTCTGAACAAGTAACTCTAAAAGGTACACTTTTCAAGTCTAAAATCCTACTAACCCCCACCCCTCCAAACTCAGGACAGTATCTCCAGAGATGTGTCTATAGATAGATGGAATAATCTATATTGTAAAGATTTAAACACTTCTGTGCACTTCTGCACTTTGGAATACTGTAAAACAGTAACTGGGTACCATGAGGTAAGACAGTAACTTGTTTCTAATATGAGTGATTAAAAAAACCAAACATGTCAAGACTGATTGAAAGTCAAAAGAAGCACTTTGACCTGTTTTACTATTCTATGAAGAATTTGCCATTTGCTCCAGTTCTGCTGACCTCTTTCATATTCCCTTGTTCCTCCATTAATGTCTTTCTCACTACTCAGAAAATATAGAGGGTTTATATTGGTAGATTTTTATCTACCAGACAAATCTAACAGGATTTGTTCAGAGGAGCAGGTTTCCAAACACAGATTAAGATGAAAAAATAATCATTCTACAGTACCTGAAACAGGCAGTAACAGAGAGGAAACATAATTGTAGAAAGCAAAGTATTGATATGCAATTACATTCTGCAATTTAATTCCTTTCCCAAATTCACTTTCTCTTTTCCAGTTGTCAGGCTATGTTGTCTTTTTGAAAAACCAACCTACGCGAAGAACAGAAAAAGAAAGGAGACAGTTGCATTAGAAGAACATACTGTACCTTCTGCACCGAAGGCATTCAGACACAAAAGAAAGATGAACAAAAAGCCACACAGCACCAGGAGCTTCATCCTTCCAAGTAGTCACAAGATGTCTTCAAGGAGGCTAAAAGAGCACTCGCCTTTGCTTCCTGTGCAATCACACCTTTAGATCTAAAGGAATGTTGTGCTCGGAATGGGTGGAGATTTGGCCTTTGTATTACACTTCAAGGGATGAAAAGAAACAGCCCTTCCTACTCTAAGAAGAAGTTTCCTCTAAGTCAGGCAGCAGCTAGTAGTAGTAGAATGTCCTACCAGGTGAAAAAGAGCACCTGGCTTGGAGTTTTAGAGTGGGCAGAGAACCTCCAATGCAGAGTGGTTGTCCTGTGGTTCACGGCAGCCTCCTTAGGTGACCTTGTGTGTTCCTTTGAGTGCTTGGAAAGGCAGAGAACACAGTTGAAACAAAGCTGTGTGACCAGTGAACTGAGAAGACAAACCAAACCCAGAGAGTTTAAATCAAAGTAAATGCCAATGTGTTCTTAACATAATTAATAAGATATGTCATTAAGCAGCAGATTTCTGAGTTTATTATTAACTTCTCAGTATCTGTTTTATCTAGATAATTAAGTCTGTTACAGAGATTCCAGGTAACAATCAAGATTAAGTCATCCAGCAAATTCAACACAGTATCAATGTTCAGAAAGCATGTATTAAAAAAAAAAAAAAAAAAAAAAGCCTTCAAGCAGGGGCAGAGTAGTTGAATTTCTTCAAGTAAAAGTGCAGCATCTAATTCTCACAGCTTATTTTCGTAAGATGTAGTTCTGGAGTACTAAAATTTGCTGTGAGTTACATAGCTATGAGAGATGGGAGCAGTACCTGGAAACCACTTGGACTGGAAATGGCAGCAGGCCAGGTGATTTCACTCTGGCACACATACATTGTCCTATCATTCTAACCCCCAAATTTAATGAAATATGAAACCCCAAGTTTCATATTTCAGATTTTGGACTTGGTTTGTTTCATCCACTGGATTAGCAGTCTTCCAAACTGGGTCACCCCTTTATCTACCAATTTTAGTGTCAAAAGCTTATTGCTATATTCCTACCAATCAGTATCTAAATATTGTATAGACTGCTACTGCCTGGCAGTCTTTTCTTGCCAAAGTGGACATTAGGAAGGATCTAGGATCAAACTATTAACCACTCTTGCTACAGATAGTATTACCTTCAAAGTGCTATATGAAGCCTCCATTCTTTAGAAGACATGGTTTCGACTTCCATTTAAGTGCAGAGTAAGTGGTAGTACACAGGTAAGTCCACATCTGGAGATGTGAGAAGATGCTCTGTAGATGATTCTGAGGTGTAATCTGTCAACATCCTAGATATAACCTGATTTTCTTTCTCTAGAACATAACCCAGAGTCCTAGATTGCAGCATCATAGTACTTTGGCACATATTTTAGTGGCCACAATTATGTTGGTTTAACAGTTGGACTTGATCTTAGAGGTCTTTTCCAACCAAAACAATTCTTTGGTTCTATGAAGAGCCTTCCATCACCATTACCATGCCTCAATTGTTCAGTCTGCAGTATAGTTTTGAATTCACATCACTAAGCTTCTCAGAAAGTACTGCACTGCAGTTCAACAACACACAGTAAAAATAATTAATGGGACAATAGAGTGTGAAGTTTAGTTTTATGAGCTCAGGTTTCTTTTGAATAGTTGAAACATGGATGTATAGAATCATAGAATGGTAAGGTTGGAAGGGACCTCAAGGATCATCTAGTTCCAACCCCCTGCCATAGGCAGGGACACCTCCCACTAGTACAGCTCACTCAAGGTCTCCTCCAACCTGGCTTTCAACAACTCCAGGGAGCAGCCACAACCTCCCTGGGCAACCTGTTCCAGTGCCTCACTACCTTCACTGGAAAGAACTTCCTCCTAATATCCAGTCTAAATCTCCCCTCTGCCACTTTAAACCCATTGCCCCTTGTCCTGTCATTGCAAAACCTTGTAAATAATCCCTCCCCAGCCTTCCCGTAGGCCCCCTTCAGATACTGGAAGGCTACTATCAGGTCTCCTGGAAGCCTCCTCTTCTCCAGGCTGCAGAGCCCCAACTCTCTCAGCCTGTCCTCATAGCAGAGCTGCTGCAGCCCTCTGATCATCCTCATGGCCTCCTCTGGACCCACTCCAACACTTCCATGTCCTATGTATGCCCTCGTCTTGTGTTTTTTAAAAAAGCCAAGAAAACAGTGAAAAAACAGGTAGGAGTATTTTTTTCTGCAACATTCAGGCTGTCTGAATAGTGGCAACCCTGAATCAAGTACACATCTCAGTGACTACAGTTGTTTATCTCCATTACACTTTCTGAGAAGGTTTCTAGGCAAACTCATCTATACCTGACACTGCAAAAGATAGGCTAATAAGTATCATTGCAAAAGACGTCAAGATAGAAGCAGTTAATTGATTCTTAGTATGGCTTCCAAAACGAAATAAAAAAATGAATATATGCCTAATTCCACAGAACTCAATCCACTGAACATTTAAATTAAGATTTATGTGATATTTGATTCAAGAAGTCTTTACTTGTCCTACTTATTTAAGCCTGTGAAAACCAATGAAATTAAAATAAAAGAAATTTTGGGCGTGTTAGAGTCATTGAGGTTTTTTGCATTAAGTTTACTCCAAGTCAAGTTCTCTGTTATGCTTTTGTTTTTTTCAGTGGTTGTTTTTGTGTTCAGGGTTTTGGGTTTTTTGTTTGAATATTCTTTTAGGGGGGTGGTTTGCTTTTTTTTTGTGTGTGGTTTGTCTTTTTGTTGTTTGATTTGTTGTTTGTTTGGAGGTTTGGGTTTTTTTCAGGTTCTCTTGATGAGTCTAGGCAAGATGGCACAACATGTGTGGAGTCAGAAAGCAAGAAAGGGAATAATGTGTTATTTTCTCCATCATGTGCCATAAGATATATCACTACATATGCTTCTAGATGAAATAATGCAGGTTTGTGGGCTTTGTGGTTTTGTTTGTTTGATTTTTTGTGAACTAGAAATGAAAAAAAATCCCACAAAAGGCACATATGAACTCAAACCTATTTATTGATAATAATTTTTCATGTCTTTTTTAGCCTTGTCTTTTCCTATGTGCACAATAGGAACTTAAAAAAAAAATACAGAAGAGGAAGGTAACCAGGTAGGATGAGAAATGGATTGCATAAGAGCAGCCATCATGTGATGGTTGTTATTTCCAGGTATGTTTATTTAATTAAACTGGAAAGTTATTGGAATATTACATGCAGCACAACTGCTGCCAATACCAACCTCAAAATGGTAAATATTTTTCTTCTGGAATATTCACAACAGAACATTGGCAACAGGAGTGTTTACAAAGACTTATTTTTCTAAGTAGGGATAACTGCACTGTAACTTTACATGCACCCCAAGCAGGAAAGCAGCATGTGCCACTTGGATGCCCCATTTGTTTTCTGCTTGAAAGAGGCAGGCTGTTACTTGGCCTCTTCTGTTACAACAATCCAAGCATTCCAGCTACTGTGATGGGAAATGAGGCAAACGTGCTTATCACTGCATGCCCAAATACCCCACACAAGAGAAATGGAGCAGCCCTATGAGGAGAGGCTGAGGGAGCTGAGATTGTTTAGCCTGGAGAAGAGGAGGCTCAGGGGGCACCTTCTTGCTGTCTACAACTACCTGAAGGGTGGTTGTAGCCAGGGGGAGATTACCTTCTTCTCTCAGGCAACCAGCACCAGAACAAGAGGACACAGTCTCAAGCTATGCCAGGGGAAGTTTAGGCTGGAGGTGAGGAGAAAGTTCTTGACTGAGAGAGTCATTGGCTACTGGAATGGGCTGCCCAGGGAGGTGGTGGAGTCACCGTCCCTGGAGGTGTTCAAGGCGGGTTTGGACGTGGCACTTGGTGCTATGGTCTAGTCTTCAGCTCTGTGGTAATGGGTTGGACTTGATGATCTTTGAGGTCTCTTCCAACCTTGGTGATACTGCGATAGGTGGTGGGAAACTGCTGTCTGCCCTGGGGAACAATGTTAAATGGGTCACACTTCTGCCTTTCAGCCTGCTTTTGTATTTCTCAGTCTGAGTTTGGAGAAGCTGAATCAATCACTCCCTTAAAACCTATTGTGCTGAAAACTGCACAGAGAACTTCACCAGATGCATCTGAAATACTGCCTGCATTCCTCAAAGATCTACCAACCGAGGTCACCACTATCTCCACAGCTTTGACTGAGCAAACAGAAAGATGTTACCTGCCAAGCATTTTTGGTTCTCAGACCAGAGAGGATCAGTGATTGCTACTCCAGAGCATGGCAAAACACTCAGTTTGTTTTCTCTTCACCATTGTGTACAGCACCTGCAGCCTAGACGCTCTCATTCCTTATGGTAAAGACACATCACCTTCTGTATGAGAAGCAATCCTTAGTCTCATGTTCTTTGATTCTTAACCTTTATATCACGTAACTGGCCTATAACCTTTGCATAGCTGCCTCCCTGTGCCCCCTGCTCAGCATGCCTGGGGCAGTAATTATGCTCATTTAGGTCAGCTTTTAAAACACTTTCTCACCTGGTGTTTATAGTCACCTCCAGTTTCTGATTTTGAGTCTGCTGTCTTTTCACACCGTTTTCTTCCCTTCTGCCACTCCCATGCCTTTTTCTCTGACATCCAGTTCTGTCCCAGTCTCCTTCTTCCTTTATTATGACCTGGTAATAGGTAGAAAAGTTTTTGCAACTGTTTAAACCACTTAAGCTATTTTTTCCCCAACGGTCTGGTGCTTGGCAAAAATATTTTGACTTTTCAATAAAGTATCACAGTATCACTAAGGTTGGAAGAGACCTCAAAGACCATCAAGTCCAACCCATCACCACAGACCTCAAGACTAGACCATGGCACCAAGTGCCACGTCCAAACCCGCCTTGAACACCTCCAGGGACGGTGACTCCACCACCTCCCCGGGCAGCCCATTCCAGTAGCCAATGCCTCTCTCGGTGAAGAACTTTCTCTTCACCTCCAGCCTAAACTTCCCCTGGCACAGCTTGAGACTGTGTCCTCTTGTTCTGGTGCTGGTTGCCTGAGAGAAGAAAGTAACCTCCTCCTGGCTACAACCACCCTTCAGGTAGTTGTAGACAGCAAGAAGGTCCCCCCTGAGCCTCCTCTTCTCCAGGCTAAACAATCCCAGAAACAGTCCCAAGTAAGTGCATTAAAACTTAAGTCATCTTTTTTATGAAGCAATCTCAAATCACATGCTTAACCTCTACCACTGTTCCTTGTGGGTAGTTCAAACAGTCCTCAAACATGGGTAGTCCTCATGAGAAAGTTCAAATGTAGGATTTCCCAATCATCGCGTGGGCTAAATTGTCCATCCAGGATAATCTCATATAATAATCTCATATGCTGCTGATGCATACACCAAGCTGAAACAAGTTTGCTTTGGTAACCTTATAAGAAGTTGAAGCTCTCCACTGAGAGGAAGACTGGTCTCTCCATCACCAGCCTCCCTACCGAGTCAGTGACTCTCGATTGCTGCCAAAAAGCCCACCCTGGCCACAGCAGCAGCCCCTTTGCAGTTTCACAGCACGCCCTTGCTATCTGGCCTACTCATTGCAACACTGACCTTGATGAAGCCATGACAACACTCATGAACTGCCTTCCTGAAACCCATATACCCCAATACTATTTCCCTGTCATTCCTCATGACTACAGTTTTCCTTTCCCTTCTTTTTTTTGTACAAGTAAATCTTGTGATCTGTATATACCAAGATGTATTTCTGAGCACCATAGTTAATTATGGCTGAAAAGACAAAAATGGCTTCAGTTAATGTGGTGGTAGGGTTTGGTTTGTTTGGTGGGTTTTTTTGAGGATGGGGGTGTGTGTTTCTTTTTCTTTTTTTTTTTTGTTTTTTTGGTTTTTTTTTTTTTTTTTTGTTTTGTTGTTGTTGTATACTCAAGAGTTTGTTAAAGTCCCCTGATTTTCAAGGGGCCTTTTGGTATGACAAATACACGAAGGAAGGCTACAGCTACGGCATAATTTGAGCCTGTAATAAATTTTGCTGCCCCAGTCTATGACATGCAATGAACTGTAGTACACCCCAATGCACCATGAAAGACATTGATTTGAAGTGCTTTGAACAAATTCAAATTATGATTAAAAAAGCAGATCCACTCTTAATCATTTTGCATTTGTACACATTCATTATTTCCCCAAGGAAGGGTTCAAAGTCAGTTCATATAACTGTGACTGTCACATTTGTTTTTACAAAATATGCCCTTTTCATACAAGGCACCACTACTTTTTGAATACCTCAAAGAGGTACACCAATACTTCTTTTAACATTTCACAGAGCTTAGTACATGCTTATCCTGCTTTCAATATTCATCATTTTAATCCATTTCTCTATGAGAGAATTAGGTATGTTTTTAATTTGTTTTTCGCCTTCCTCTGTTCACTTAACTCCTGCTTACTCAGCTGACAGTTTCCCATTTCCCTGGCCTTCATGAATTATCTTGTGCTAGGATGAGTTATTCTTTGATATCACCAGCTCTACCCTTTCTTCTTCCCTACCTGCACTGCTAAGATCCTGTGCAAGTGTTGGTTATCCATTACCTAGGCTAGGATATAGCTGTCTTCACCACAAGGGCTGATTTTATTTCCTTTCAGTATTTATCCCTGCTCCTCAGTAAGTCACAGAATAGTTCTTAACTCAGCCTTTGTCAGAGCTCTTCCTCTGCCTTATGTCCTTGACTATGTTCCCATTTTTCCCCAAAGGCCACACATTCAGCTGGCTACCAAACGTACTCTACCTATTCCTGTAAATGCTGTTCTTGAAAGCACATTTAGCTCACTGCTCATGGTTGCTAATTTTCCCTTTCTTTCCTCTTTGGCACTACAGTCAGTGCTTCTGTGTAGTGTAGTCACTTATATTTATCTTTCTGTATCTATATAAAAGGGACAACTGACACACCTAAAGTACAATCATAAAACTCTGTGGGTTTTTTGTAGGTTCAGGCCTGACTCATCGATATGTAAACAGCATATAGCTCAAAACTCCCCACCTTTTACAGGAATGCTCTAATGATTTTTTGGCACACAATGATGAGCCATAAGTTTATGCTGCAATTAAACTGTGATCTCAAATATTCACTAGAGCTGATGTTTCTAAGGATTTCCATGATGTTTCAAGTAATTCTACTTTAAATCATGACCTAGGGGTGTTCACGGTCAGGTTGGGATGAGGTCTTGATCAGCTGAGTCAAGATGAGAGGTGTCCTTGCCCATGATGAGGAGGTTGGAGCAGACAACCTCCAAGGTCCCTTCC
Source organism: Eubucco bourcierii (assembly GCA_013396675.1). Classification (NCBI taxonomy): domain Eukaryota; kingdom Metazoa; phylum Chordata; class Aves; order Piciformes; family Ramphastidae; genus Eubucco; species Eubucco bourcierii. Next base: position 33,721 of record VWZE01001268.1, on the reverse strand, counting down.
AACCTAAACCTCTCTATGGTTCTGTGAACAGCTAGCCACATCATTCAGTATTTACTTCAACTTTTTTTAACTGTGCTCTTCACAGTCAGATGATATAAGCAAACAGACCAGACTCATGTACATATTTTTAGTTTGCAGAATAGAATAAGATTAAATTTAGATCTGATCTTATGAAAAGACTTAATTTTCAGCCATTTTTCACCACCTTTTAATACTGCTGGAAGCTGTAAGGTAATACAAACTGGCTTTCACCAAATCTATATGCCAGTAACACTTGGAATGCCTGGTCCCCTTCTACAACCTGAATTGCTCTCCAAAACACAAAGACAAATCATACATATCTATACTGACATCAAAGAGAAGGACTTTTTAAAACTCTTCACCACTGGAAAACAATTTGGTAAGGCAGTTTATCTTTTCTTTAATAAATGATCTTTGGTTCATAGCAGTTAAGATTTTTTTTTTTTAATGGTTGTCATAAGTTCACTTCAAATGTTGAAATGGACTCATTTTGGAAAAAAAAAAAAAAAAATTTAAATAACCTTTCCAGAGGGTATTTAAGTAAAACCTAGATTGTTATTTCAACATTCAACCATCTCAGTGGCCTTTAGTAATTGTAATGAACTAGATGGGCTCTTACAACACAGGAAATGGAGTACATCAATCTGTGGCAACTGTCAGTGAGAATGGCTGGTTTGGACCTGTTACCTGGCACAGGAAGGCTAGATGGTAGGAAAGCACATCCCATTTTCACAGTGAAGAACAGTCTGTGAACATATGTACAACACAGAAGTGTCACACTGTAGATTACATACATGTCTCATTCACATATACCCAATCTGTCTGATGGTTTTTAGATCTAACAACCCCTCTTTTGCCAAGCATCAACCTGAGTAGGTTCAGGAAGACATCCTATTTTTGTTAATTCCTTCACTCACTTTAGATACCAGTTCTTTTGCTCTTGCAGACATCATCATCAAGCTTTGACCAAATCTTTACCACTACTGTAAGGCATTTCTTTTCACTAACTCATGCACAGGAGATAAGCTTTAACTGAAAAGACAGAGGGTTTTGGTCTGTATGAATGAGTAATCTTCCAATGCATAACGCATTCCCATTTCCTGATGGTGGTCCTAACACTCAAAAAGAATTACTGGAAATCTCGTTTTTTTAATTACCACAGTTCCATTTGCAGAAATAGCATGATAGTGTCATCTTGAAAACAGAGTTGGCCAAGAAAGAGTTTGCTTGAGACAAGCGAGAGAGTGAAGAAAAAAAGATAAAAGTGAGTTTCTGATGACTAGCAAAGGGGAAAAAAATTAATGGGAGAATCCAAGATTAAATGTAACTTCCATGCAAAATGAAAATTTAGTAAGTTGTGCAGTGGTTAGGTATCTGCTGAAGTACTGGACTTCTTCTAGACACTAAATCACCACCACTGCAATGGTAAGATAGCAGAAACAATAATTTGTTTCAAGGTACCTTCTTTTGAGATACAGGTCTTCATTTACTGAGTGCAAGCTCAAAATCACTGCAACTTATTCCTAACTGAAGCGGAACTTATTCCTGACTGGACAGGCTGGAGAGGTGGGCCCAGGCCAACCTCATGAAATTCAATAAGGCCAAGTGTAAGGTCCTGCATCTGGGTAGGCACAATCCCAAGCACAAATCTAGCCTGGGTGGTGAATGGCTGGAGTGTAGCCCTGAGGAAAAGGACCTTGGAGTCTGGGTTGATGAAAAGCTCAACATGAGCCTGTAGTGTGCACATGCAGTTCAGACAGCAACTGAGTCCTGGGCTGCATCAAGAGCAGCACGGCCAGCAGGGCAAGGGAGGGGATTCTGCCACTTTACTCTGCTCTTGCCAGACCCCACCTGGAGTACTGTGTGCAGTTCTGGAACCCTCAGCACAGGAAGGACATGGAAGTGTTGGAGCGGGTCCAGAGGAGGGCCACGAGGATGATGAGAGGGTTGGAGTAGCCCTCCCTGCGGAGGGACTATTGACAAGGTCTTGCAATGACAGGACAAGGGGCAATGGGCTTAAACTGGCAGAGGGAAGATTTAGACTGGATGTTAGGAGGAAGTTCTTTGCAGTGAGGGTGGTGAGGCACTGGTACAGGTTGCCCAGGGAGGTTGTGGCTGCTCCCTCCCTGGAAGTGTTCAAGGCCAGATTGGACGAGGCCTTGAGTAAGTTGTACTAGTGGGAGGTGTCCCTGCCTATGGCAGGGGGTTGGAACTAGATGATCCTTGAGGTCCCTTCCAACCTTACCATTCTATAAGTGATGATCCATTTAGAGATGAAGACAACTTTTTGCACGTAATTACAAGAATTACAAGCTGTTCTGAAATGTAAAGTCTCACTCTCCTATAATTTGTTTCTCTTATGAAGGCAGATTCATAAAGAACTTGGGTTCTAATAAAAGTTTCATCAGAGTTCACCTATCCTATCAAATTTCCAGCAAAAAGTAGAACTATTCTTAGTGAAGTAGATGTTTTTTTTTTCACTTCCTCCTAGTCACGTAAGTACGACTAAAGTGGCTGTAAATGTTTTGGGGGACAGACTATGTTCACTGCATTGGAATGGTGCCCAGGGACCTGGATCATGGGATTTTAGCTCAGGCAAGCCGACACAAGGAGTTGACACCAAATCAATTGGTAGAATATCCTCCTCAGACAAATGTCTCTGTAGGAGCTGGCAGGAAAAATTTGAAACTCATACCATCACAGAAATGCAGACAGTCTTAGCCTCTAATATCTTAGTTCAAATTCTGGACTTTATATTACCAGCTTCTTTTGGTTGTGTTAAATGATCAGTCTACCCTCAAAGTACAGAATAATGAGGCAGAGGTCATGGTGTCTGAGTGACAGCATCCATACCCAGTCAGGACAAGTTCCCTTTTGCTAACCCTGAAGGCACCTCCTGTCAGATTAACTACAGACAAGGTTTATTTAGGCTTTTAAGAAACAGATCAATATGCAGATCAATCACAAAAATCTTTCCAGAAGCCCTGGAGGCTGACAGCTGCAGAGTATTTTCTGCTTTTGGGGCTTGCCAGCTGAGTTAAATATCTTATCTGTTCGGGGAAAAAGAAGTGAGATGCCTGCCCAGACATCTGTTACTGCAACACTTTGTTTCCTCACACCAGGTTTTCTGGAATGAAGCATTGGGCAACCGGACCAGTTGTTTCGTATGAAAGAGTGGAAACTCCTGTGATTCTTCTACACCTTTTTCTAACAGAAGGGGGAAAAAAAAGCAAAGAAAAAATGCCTTCTCAAGAAGCAGTTGAGAATGAAAGGATCAGTCTCTTACAGTCATGGCAAACGGCAGGAGAGATTAACCTACCCTGTTCAGATGCCTGTGTTTTTCTCCACTCTGTGAGAAGTGACACACAGCAGGAACGGATCTGCTTCCATAAAGAGAAGTTACACAGCTCCTCTTGTCGCCCCATCACAGAGGTGCAAACTCTGGCAGATTAGCTGTTGAAACCAGTTTCCTAAATCACATCTCGCTTGAAATAGAGGACTGAACTACCATGAGAAAATGTTTCCCTCATGCATAGCACTTGTAGCACTGCATCTAATGTAAATGATATTTTTCGTCCAAAGCCTTGCCTTGTTTCAGGACATAGAATCCTTGAATGGTAAGGTTGGAAGGGACCTCAAGGATCATCTAGTTCCAACCCCCTGCCATAGGCAGGGACACCTCCCACTAGTACAGCTCACTCAAGGCCTCATCCAACCTGGCCTTGAACACCTCCAGGGAGGGAGCAGCCACGACCTCCTTGGGCAACCTGTTCCAGTGCCTCACCACCTTCACTGCAAAGAACTTCCTCCTAACATCCAGTCTAAATCTCCCCTCTGCCAGTTTAAATCCATTGCCCCTTGTCCTGTCATTGCAGGACCTTGTAAATAATCCTTCCCCAGCCTTCCTGTAGGCCCCCTTCAGATACTGGAAGGCTACTATCAGGTCCCCTCGAAGCCTCCTCTTCTCCAGGCTGAAGACACATGTCACTGAGAAGTCTACAGCTACCAGATAACCTGGCCTTCATCACACCAAAGGCCCTAAAAGACTTGAGAGAGGACGTAAGAAACCAGAGGGGAAAGGGACATATTCATTGCTCCACCTTCATCACATTGCCTGCAGAAAGTGAAAACCAAGCAAAATAAATGCAGCTACTTGCACCATCTGAATGGAACAAAGTTATCCAGAAGAGGGACCTGTGAAGGCAGGAAAAATGAACACAGGGTTTGAGACCACAAACGCAATGCATGAGACTCACAGGCACATCAGCAGTCAGCACTGCAGTGGCTTTCCTGGCAGGGCACAAACCTGAGAAGTGGTGGTACACTTGCTGACAAAGCACTGTGAAAGAGGTTTCAAATTCTGCCCTAGGACAGTTTCCTAAGCGATTATGAGCTCACTGTACACTGCTAGGAGAAATGATGATCTGCTTTGCTCTTCACTTCAGGGTACAGTAACTAGGAAAGACCGGAGACTATCATTACTGCCTCTGACAGTGAATACAAGTATCGCCTGCAGTTTCTACACTACACGTCCTTCTCCTTTGAAAACAGACACCAGCAAATACTCCTAGAGAACTATGGTGGTTCACAACCATCTAAGTTGAACTAAATTAACTTTGTATCCTGAAAGCCTTCTCATAGCTCCAAAGTTAGTTTCATTTATCTCTAAATTTAACAAGGTAACAGCCATGTAGTAATCTGTTTTCATTCCATCTTTCTCCAACAACTCCCCACACAGACTTCCATATTATGTCTTTCTGTATTCTTCAGTCTTATTTATTAAATCCTTTTCTTTCCTCTGGCTGAGTTCGATAACCCTAGTTCATTGCTTTTTGTCTTTCATTTCCAATTTGCTTAAGAACATTTTCTGCTTTCACACTTTACCCACTGTATCTTAGGTGGCACTTACAACAAAGTGTAGCTAATTCCATAAACTACAGGTAGTATCTGAGTAGGAGGGAGCTAGATCTAACAACATCCCCCTGAATTTTTTTTTTTATTTTTTTTTTTGTGTCAAGCTGTGTGTCTGTACTTACTCTTTTTCCCCACTAGCCCGTCAGGTGCCACCAACAAACACACTCTAATGTGAAAGGGCATCCTAATAAGTTCTATTCATCAATTTAAACTTTTTAATTATTAAATGTTTTCAAATTGTCTGTTCCCATTCCAAGAGTATCCTGACAGCAAGCCAGCACAAGCTCAGATGCTCTCCCTGAGGAAATGGGCACATGTTGTCATGCCTATCAAGCTACCACATTTTAGATTTTCGCTCCTCCCAAAACTTGAGTTGTCTTGAGACAGATCTTAATTCTTCACTTAGGAAAGATAATCTTAAGAGTGACTTCTTTTTAGATTTAAAGACAAGCTGCAATAGGTGCACTTGACCTCTTTAACCAAATTTGCAGTAATTTGGTACAGGTTCACTTTATTTTGCAGCAGAGCACAAGGGTTGGCCTCTAAATAGGATTTTTTTGGAAGATATTTTCACAGAAATGTGTTCGGTGTATATTAAATTGACAAACAAATCAACTTGCTCAAACTCTGTCCCTAGATACCATTCAAGGAAAATCTTAGTTGTCTACATGGCCATTCTAAATCTTTTGCAGAATATCAATGTATCCTCAGGAGTGGAAGTAGTCTTTGGATAACTCATGGCAACGAAGAGACAAAAGTCCAAAGGATGAAATACAGTACAAGGGCTGTCTTGGTTCTCAAGCCTACATAGTCCTGATACCACCTAAAGTGAAAATGACTCATATTTCTCATGCAAAGTAGTTCAATACAGGCAAAAGAAGAAGAAATTCAATGAGCATTCTGCTCCCTGTATTAGCCTCGGTTAAATGGCATGGCAGAAAAAGCCAACAGCTCATTGAAAGTCTTAAGCCACATGAAGTTCAGTGAGATACTTGCTTTTCCCCAGTACTTCATCAAATGAACTATCTCTGTGGGCCAAACAGGAGTCCTGGGAGTTGAGAATACTTTGCAAAAGCTGTTTGAGGCTCCACCTTCTGATGAAAGAACATAGCCAGGGTATCCCGTGAGAGTTTGATTTTACCACAAACTGGAACCATACCTTTAACTAAAACCTGTGGCCCACTTCCCTAGGAAGCTAGCGTGTATAAACAGAGTAGTACACAGTCGATTTTTTCTTTACAGTAGGGTAGCTAATCTCTCCTGAAAAACCCACTGAACCCAGTCTGTTCTACAATCTGGTCTTGCTCTCAGTTTGGAGAGGGCTGCAAGAGACATCTTCCTACTGCAACTGAAGATTTCAGTAGCACATGCTTCCACACCAATACACACCTGCCTCAAATTCTTAACTGTGGATACCATCTACTGTGGCAGATGTACGATAGCAAGTGAAAAGGGCACCTTACCCACCAAAACTTGAAAAGTAATCTGAGGCAATGATTTTCCAAATACCTTGGAAGAGGATTCCTGTCTTAATGGCATCCGATTTCACTTATGACCCATGGGACAGTAAAACCATTACTCTGACAACGCACAACGCTTTGGGACGCAATCGTTGCACTGGAATTAATCACCACAGTACCACACTGTGCGAGAACACAGAGTATGGGCCCAACAAAAAGGGAACATGTGGTAAACTGCCGACCTCAATGCACACATTACACAGGAACAGCAAGGATTTGTTGAATAAAAGCAAGGCCCAAAACATGCAGCCCATAAGACAAATGGTATCCTAGGCTGTATCGAGTGTGGCCACCAGGGCAAGACAGGCGATTCTTCCCCTTTGCTCGTGAGATGCCACTCTGAATACTGCAGTCAGTTCTAGTATCCTCATCGTAAGGGTAAAGACAGGTTTGAGTGAGTCCAGAGGGCCACTGATGATCCAAGGGCTGCAACACCTCAACAGAAGGGTCTTCCTCTATGTGTTTGTGCCTTTGGTCCCTGGGCAAATAATTCTAAATTGATACATTTTTTCCAGGTAGTAAGAGTGAACCCTGACACTGGAGTTAACACTTATACAAACTCATATTAACATAGCTTTGAGAATACTGTTGATGGTGACCAAATCATTAATCCAAAATAGTACTGGTGCACTCAGCAGGACACTGAACCAGGATCCATGACACAAACACACTGCTGTGCTCAGCTATAGCAACAGTAGAGAGACACTCATGAAATTGCCTGCAAGATATAATTCTCTAAACAGGTTACTTACAGTTGACCAGACCGAGACGTATCTTCATCTGCAATAGTGCCAGGAACTAGACTGTGCTGAATAATCTTTGGCAACAAAGCAGTTGCAACGAGGTTCTTCACAATTCATTGCTTCTTCTGACCAAAGAGACTAAAAATACTGAATATAAAGAAGCAGCACTGACTTCAGTTAGTAACCAACAGGTTACCCTATCAAAAGATGGCAGCCAGTGTTTCTTTTTTTCACAAAGATATGCAGTTATAAAGGAAACTGCTGCAAAAAAAAAAATATTTTTATTACTCTTCACCAAGTTATTGGTGCACAGGTACTACAGTATTTCTATCAACACAGGGAAAGTCAACTTGTGAGGCTAGAATTTTATTGTTCCATAAGCCAATATATAAACATACCATATTTACCAGAACTTGAAAGTCTGAGTTGCTCAGATTAGCTCAAAACTTTCTTGTGCCCAAGAACTCACCTTTTATTTGAACATACAGCAAATAAAGCTCGGTAAGTATGAATTTCTTAATGTTAAACAGACATCCTCAATTCCTTCTTTCTGTGCCCATTGTACAAGGTTGCCAGAGATGAGCACTAGTATCTCTTCTGAAGGATGTGGTTTCATCCACAATACTGGAATTTACAGAAAAAAAAAGAAAAAAAAAAAAGACAGGCCTCTTGCTATTTAACAGCTTGATAAACCTAGTACCAAAAGAACCTAGCTATTGCATCCAATCAGCACTAAAGCAAGGAGCTCTCATGTGAGTTCCAGAATGCTGCAGTTTGCTCATTTTGTCTCCTCGCCTGTCAAATTCAACACATTTCTGACAACTACTTAAACCTTTCCAAAATTTCTGCTCAAACAGAAGTCTTTATTGCATTTTGTGCTGTATCCCAATTTTTTTTCATTTCTTGTTTCACTAAAATGTAACCTTCACAATCCTAACTGAATCTGATGCATCTTAACAGCACTTAATGAAGTAGCTTGTGTCTCTATCTGCATATGGGATAACAGTTTAACAATTACTTCCTTTGCTATGCAGGAACAGTAAAAATATAAAGAGTTGAACTGCTGTCAAACTCATTAATAAGCAGATAGATTATTTTACTCATATTAAAAATAATTTACTTTCCCAAAATAAGGTACATTTAGAAGCATTTTAAACACAGGGCAGGAAAGTGTTTGAAGAAAAACTATTAACTCTGGATCACATTGCACTGAAATAATACTCTGAAATGCTTTAATCTTCTGACTTGCAGCAAAACTGCTTGTAGTCACGAATTTTTATTTATTATGTGCACTAGGTGGGTTGTCAGCTAATGGCAAAGACGAGTCTCAGTCTACTTTCTCTTGACACCTCCACCACCTGCAAGCATGGTGGCCACTCGAATGAAGATGTTCAGCGTATCTGTGTAGATGCCCATGCACCTAGGAAAAATGAAGCCACAGTCAGTATTGTTGAACAGTACTATCTGGCATTACACACCACACCTAATTTTCAAAAGCCTTCATGATGAACTTGTAACAAAATCTATGATTGTCCTCAGTGCTCAGTATGTAAAAAAAGTCTTTTCATTCTACCATCTCTGACAGCAGGCCTTGTTTACTGAAATCTGAACAAAGTACACTGTTCTCATACTGTTATGACCTGATTTTCACTGCACCAAGTGAATTAGTCTCTTTCCCCATCTCTTACACTGTTGAAGTTTTTTTATTTGGTGACAAACAAGTGAATATTAAGTGACTATCAAAGAATTCATGGTTTTTACCTTAGCTGATATTGACAGGTATTTTCAGAAAGCAGCTATAAACTCTCCCAGCAATGCTTCAAGAAACAAGAATACTTTCAAGAAAGTAGTGTGGGAAGCATGTGACACCACACATTCAATCCTGTTCCTCTAACTTTGGGTAGTTTTGAACTCCATTAGCTCTTTATGCATTTTTAAACTCTGATTCTTCACACTTAACAGCAACACATTTTTTGAACAGTAAATTGAAGGTCTGGCTGGTTTTAAAACATACTTTACTGCAGATTGAAGCAAATTCTTAGAGAGACACTGAATATCAGTCGTATTAAGACAGAACACTCACGCGTTGATTGGATCATATTTTGTTACTCCATAATATGGAATAGTTTCTGCACGCTTGATAACATGCTGGGTATCGTAGAGCAGGAACATGCCAAAAAGGACCAATCCACCATAAACAGCTACTGAATACAAGCCAGCACCAAAAGCAGAAGTAGGAGGCAAGAACATGGATCCTGGAGAGGAATGCACAATAGTGTCAAAGAAAGCTACAGTGTGTGTCTGCTACTCTGAGCTGGGTCAAACTTGAGTTACTTTAGCACATGTTCTAAAATGAGCATTCAGCTCTTTACCTGAGGTACATTTTTGACACCAAGGGCTTAAATACACAAACTGAAGATGTTACATATATAACTTGATTCAATAACTCTGAACACCCTAGGGAACCACAAATTATTAGGGGTTGGAAGTGACCTCAAAAGATCATCTAGTCCAACCCTGTCCCAGAGCAGGACCACCCAGAGTAAGTCTCATAGGAACACATAAAGGTGGGTTTTGAATGTCTCCAGAGGAGGAGACTCTACAACCTCTCCAGGCAGCCTGTTCCAGGGCTCTGTCACCCTCACAGTGAAAGAGGTTTTCCTTCTGTTCACATGGAACTTCCTACGCTCCATCTTGCACCTACCACCCTTCGTCCTACCGTTGAACATCACTGAGCAGAGCCTGGCTCTGTCCTCCTGACACTTGTCCTTCACATAATTATGAACATTAATAAGGCCACTCCCTTAGCCTCATCTTCTCCAAGTTAAAATGATCCAGCTCCCTCAGCCTTTCATCATAAGGCAGATCTAATCCACCATCTCTGTGGCTCTGCTTGGACTAAGTAGTTCTCTGAGGTCCTCCTTTAACTGAGGGGCCCAGACTTGGACACAATGCTCCAGATGTGGCCTCACCAGAGCAGAGGGGGAGGAGAACTGCTCTGGACTCACTAGTCACACGACTCCTAATACACCCCAGGATGCCATTGGCCTTCTTGACCACAAGGGCACACTGTTGGCTCATGGGTATTCTGTGTACTTCTTTCTTTACGTGAAAGTACTTGTGTCTCTAGGACTGAACAATGCCTAGAAATACATAACAGAACAAGGACACATAAGAAGATCAAAAACTAAGATCATGTTTACTGTCTTCCCTAGTCACAGGCAGTAGCTGAAAATACAACCCATCACCACCAGCTGTCAGTCAGATTAACACTTACCAGAACTGTAATTTCGTAGTTGTTTTCAAGAACAAAATTTAATGGAGTATTTTCTGTAGAGCCAGAGTTGCAAGGACTACTTACAACAAATCTTAACTGGACAGACCAGCCTGCAATTAGAGGTGAGCTGCATCTTAGCAGCCAAAGCATATAACCCACTTTATCTGAGAGTATAAAAACAGTATTTACCAATTGAAGAGGCGAGAACAAAGCCTAAGCCTATTCCAAGTGGTCCTCCCATGTTCAGAAATTTTTCACTTGGAGCACACATGGCAACAGTTGAGAGCCCTCCAACGATTCCAGCAGTATACCAGGCAGCTCTGATCAGCAAAGGACCACCCAAGAAGGTGAGAGGAGCCACCACTGCACCCATGACACCTAGCCAAATGCAAGCAAAACACCAGCCTTAAGATCTGCAAAAAGGTTCTGGTAAAAATGCCACCTACTAAAACAATTTCATTTTTTTCCAGTCAGGTAACACAGCTCAAACCAATCTACTTACATGATAAAATACAAATACACTTGATTGCGCATCTGTCTAGAAATGAGCACAACTGGCGACCTTAAATTCCACAACCACCTTCTATCTAGTTCTGTAAAGTACTTCAGGGAGTTGATCTTTGGAAGAAAGCTGAACAAAAGTAAACGTATCGATCTATTCAAAACAGAGCTGTTAAGAGATACTTAGTACGGACTAATAAACCATTTAATAGCCACAGGAGTACTCAACACTGAAAAGTAAAACTGATTTCTTCTACGATAATTAGGTAGGTAAGTAAGCCACATTTTTTGCTGAGTCTTGTGTGAAACTGCTATCTAGAGTCCATTAGTATCACAGTAGGTTAACTTAACAACAATCACTATAATAAACACAGTTTCTTCTTCATAGAAATGTTAGCTTGAGAGGCAAATGATTCCAGTGCCCAACATCCAAGTCTCTTCCTGAACCATAAATTATTTCTGGCAAAAAGTTTTGAAAAATTATACCCATGGTTACTTGAAGTAGGTATTATACTGAGAAACTGATTTGTACTAGTGGTTTGTGCACCTGATGGAAATATGTGTCTACGATGTTTCAGTTTTAATATTAAAAATCTATTTTTTTTCCAAGCAAAGTTGTCAAATACTTGCCTATCCTGTACAGCAGTGTGCTGGGTTGAGGTTAACCGGAATATTTTAATGAAAAAAAATTAGATTTTAGGCTGTGAAAACAACGGTGAGGTCTACTTCACTCATAGGCTTGCTGAGATGTATAAAAACAAGGACACAAATATAAATAAGACAGTGTTGTGTGCTTCTCTCTCTCTCAGGGATGGTGTGTCGTCTGCTGTTAATCCAACTAATCATTCTGCTTCTTATGTCCCCTTGCTGATCCTCCAAACTCACCCTGCACGTAAGGCAGACCCTGGGATAAGGTGTAAGGGTGTAAAGAAGGTGGAAGGGTAGTTGGGAGACCCTCTTGGGGACTCTGATTTCTGGGAGGGATATTGTGTTTCTGTATTACATTTAATTTGTATATTTCTGTATATAGCTGTATATATATTGCAATATATTGTAAATATCTGCTTGTACATGTGATAAGTTGTGAATATAAAGCTTCGTTCCTTGAACTTCCAGCCAGTTGAGTCTAGTCTAGGTGATTTTCATAGAGTGGGGGGGCAAGTAACGCCCAAACCATGACAATCAGGCAAGAGTGCTTACAGAAGCACCTTTACCTTAAAGTCAAAGTCAGAATCTGGACACAGACATGTCTATATTCTAAACATTAAGATCACGTACCTGAATGCATCATCCAAGCCAAATGTTTAGCTGCTGGACTATTTTCATAAGATATGGACCTGACCAACATGCCAGCACCAATCATGGCTGCAAAAGTTGCACCTATTGCCTGTGAAAACAGCATTGCAGAGCTCAGGTTCACATTAGGACATACAGCCTCTGTTCTGACCCCCTATTCTAAGCAGACAGCATAATTCTGAAAAAAAAAAGCAACTTAAGTTCTTAACTAGAATGTTTTGTCAATTTTGCTCCCATAACCTTAGGGTCTTATCTTTTGCACATCTTAGGTTGCACTAATTTTTATTTTGCTTTTTTCAGTCTTCTAGGAATTCCAGTTTGGTGTTAGGAGTGCAACAATCTCTCCATCATGTAAAGTTTTGTGTAATGGTTCTGCCCCTTACTCTAATCCTCATTAAAAGTACCTGAAATGTTAGCCTTACTTTTTTTGTACATTTCTCTGTTCAAAGCCAGTACTTCACACGCATGGATAAGGACATTGGTGTGTGTGAAGTTCTGCCTTACTTTCCGCCAAGTAATTCACACATCACATTTGGGGGTTTTTCTCAGGATTTTTTTTTTTTTTTTAAATTTTCATTTTAGTAACAAACTTACCAGCCAGGAGCCTTTTGTCATAAGACTCATGAGCACTGGAGATCTGCTTACTGCCACAGCAGAGAGTGCTGTCAAGCCAATGCTTCCAGCAAAGTACATGTAAGTCGTGTGAATCCTGTCCTTCACATACTGTGGCCAAATACTGAAAAAAAAAGCAGTCATACATAGCTGTACAGTCACCAATATCAGAATGAAGACCAACTGAAAACACAATCTAGCCGTTAAATATTTTAATAGCTATGGATATTAAGGAGGTTTCACAACAAAGGTAAGGGTTAGCAGCTTCTGCCATGAGTCTATCTTGCAACGGGAGGCTGAACTTTTAAACCTTGCTAGTGTGATGCAATGTAACTGCAAATTACAAAAAATGCTAATCATGGTTCAACTCTAAGGAGGAAGCACTCAGGGAAAACAGAATAACAAACGCTTTTTAATTATTGAAGAATAGAGAATGGTTTATATATAACAAACTGGTTTAACAAAACGTCTAGGGAGTGTGTACTGGACACCAACTAGCTGCTACACAGCTCACAAATTGCTGAGTCATAGTGCAAATTATTATCTTGCATCACAAGATACAAACGTCATTTTGACATTGCTAACAATAGTAACAGACCTAGACATGAATGAGAGCTTCTGTAGTATGATTGGGCCATACTATAAACAAGAAGCTTCCCCTGCTAACATTAAACAAAGACAGTGCACATGTTTTCTCTGTTTACTCTTTTGACTCATTACTTCAAGGCTTGTGGACAAGAAGAAATTAGATAGCTCTATCACCCAGCAAGTATTCAGTGTGAATGCAGATAGTCGCTTCCAGATATAAATGCAAAGTGAAGCAAAATGCCACCATCAATCATTTCTCCAGAGCCCATGTTAATTACTGACCACTTTAAGTCTAACTAACTACATGGTTTTGCCATCATAGTCTGTTTTTTGTTGGCCTAAATGCAACATACCAAAGGTTTAAGCAAGTAATATTTATTAGAGCAAGGTTTATGCCAAGACAGGTAACATGCTCACAGGAGACTGTCTTTCCAACATGCTGTATTGAAGTTTAACAAATAGTTTCATAGGAACAGTAGGCAAGGTAGGTTTAACAATAGGTAACACAGAAGACTACCCTTCATATGTTATCTGTGGTGCACCTAAATTTCTGTATACTCTTTGGAAACATATTTCAAATCTATCAAAAGAAAGGAACTCGCTTAAGCAAGTCAAATCAGTCAAACCTGGGTATTTAAATTTTGCTTTTAGTTAAATACTTGAAAATCCTACATAGAGATCAGGACTTTCTTCTCAGTGCTTAGAAAAACTGTAAACCCTGTACAGATATAAAGAAAGAGGTTCACTTAACATAGTCTTTACTTAGAATAAGCCATTTCACTTACACAGCTCTTTCAATAGCTCCAATCTCACTGGACATGCCCAATCCATAGTAACAAAGAGCCCCCAGGCCAACAGTAGCCCCTCCAGCAACAATAAATTTTCCCAGGCGATCAGCTGTATAAAGACAAAAAATAAAAATCCACTAATCCACTCTCAGGAATGTTTTCTTTTAGACAGTTAGTAATGCCTTCACATAGAGTTTTACTGTATGTGCAATAACTGATCCATGGTAGGCTTTCTTCATAAAGTCCCAACTCAAGTCACTTTGTTACCAATTCTCTATAAGCTACACGTGAAAAACTCCAGATTCAGCTTACCAACACAATATAGCTTCAAGAAAGTAAGCAAGTTAAGAAACCAGATAATAAACATGTCCACGTCAGGATTACCAGCCTTCCTTATAGTGACAGGAATTCCAGCACAAAACTGGTTAACAGGTACTCCAATAAAAACTGTTCACCTGTCACCTGATTTAGCATAACATTTCACTACTCAATGTGCTGTAAAACAGAAGAAATGCTAGACTTTGTGTCCTTTCCTCTTATTAATCTGTCCAAATGCCTGCTTCTTCAAAAGCTCTTTGGTAGCAATGAGATCTATTAACAGCTTAAAAAGGGATTTACAAAGCTCATGGGCAACACCATGTGATTTACTACTGGTTTCTACAGTCTTAAAATCAGACATATTGCCTGTGTGCCACATATCAGATTACTGCTACAAATACAAATCATAAAGTATTGTAGTAAATTAAATACAAGTAGCTAAAATCAAATAGCTTCAATCATGTAACCCTCTTGAAATGTGTTACAGCCAAGACACTATCAATTCAGGTATAATTGATTTGTCAATTCAGTGCTATTATAGGACATCTTAAAGTTTCTCTGACCTAACAGTGCTATCTAAAAAACCCTCTTTGTAATCTACTGAAATTACGATCCAGACTCAATGTACTAGCATGCATAATAAACCCATGTCTTAAACACTGTAGCACTTGTACATACAAAAAAAATCCTTCCTTTAATCAGTATAGAAAGTATACATAGCAAGGCATTAGAGTATTTTTCACTATCTTCAACCAAATCTCCATTAAGAGATAACCATTTTGACTTAACTCTAAACAGCAGGTTAAAGTAGCAACAACAAAAAAATCCTCCTTACTATGCAAAATTTGCAGGTTAAACTTTACTGGGAAAAACAGGCAGAGAAACAGTCTTCACTCATGTGAGGGAGATCACTAAGGAAACTTACATATGAAACAATATTCTCAGTTTCTCTAATGATTTGAAGGAAACCAGTATTTAGAGCTGAACTTCTCTACCTTTAAGTGCTGTTTCTGCAGATGGCTCAAATGCCGCTTCTTTGATTTCCTGGCCAATTTTTCCACGACGCACACCTGTTCTTACTCTGGTAGCATAACACTGTTAAGATTCAGAAACAACCCAAGAAAGATTCAATGAAATAGACCAGAAAGTATTTCTTATAAAAAGTACTACACAGCCTTGTATTTATTTGTGCTTACTCTCTACAGACATGAAACAACTGTGCTCAAGATAAACAACTGAACATTAAAATTTAGGAAGCTTTGCGAATAACATTCACACATTCTACAAGTACAGTATCAATACAATAAATATCAGATGCTGAATTTTTAATTTTGCAGTCTCACTGCAGTAAGCAAAGTCCTAATGTTAAAACATCCTCATTTTATTAAAAAACCTAACAACTTTCTGTGTAAAGAATCTACACCTACAGAACTAGTCTTGCATAATATACACATTTTGCAGACATTAAGTTTTGAAAAGCAACACAAATTCTTTGCTTTCAACTCTAACCTTGATTTAGAGTACAAACCTTGAATGAAGGCCCTATAAACTTAAGATTTTTAAAGCTGACAAACTCCAAGTAACTATAGCATGCTGTGCCAAGTCTTAAAGCTAAAAGTAATGAAATTCAAAGGCTACTTCTGACCTTAAACAGAAGTTTCTTTATCACTTTTTACCAGAAGGTTCTGAATTACTACAGAGTCATCTGCTGAACTAAGGGTTTACTCAAAGCTCTGAGTTTCTTTCAACACTAAAGTCTGAAATCCACAGCAATGCTATCATCAGTTATCAAAGTAGTAATATTCAGGAAGTTTACTACAGATGTAAAACACAACAAAACTGAGCTGCTAAGATCTAGCCCAACACTTCCTACATGGTACTCAGCGCAGAAATGAAACCACTGCAACAAAAATGAAGAAAAACATGTGCACTCATAAAAAACAAACCCCCAACACATCTACAAAACTTAGGATGTTTAAGACAGTTTTCTATGGTTACAAAAAAAGAAAATACAAAGCATGTGAAAAAATTGTCATGGACACTTTTACCGAGATGATGACAAAACGGTTATGTTTTCTAAGTCACCTGGGCAGAAAGCAGAGTTGAAAGACCTTCTGTCAATGAAACGCATTTAAGTAACAGTAGTCCAGCTTTTTAAATCGCTGGTAAGACCCAGGATAGTCCTGCCATGGTTCAGAGATTTTTTTTTTAAATTTGGGTTAGAGCTCTAAATGCATGTCAGGACTAAAGTCTTTGAAAATAAAGCTTTCAATTTATTATATTTAAGATTTTTACTTAGAAATAGGGAGTCTGATGGATAAGAATTTCTGCCCCTCCTACCCTACCTAGTGAAGCTCATCCATCATTATCTACCTCTACTAAGTTCTTTTTTTCCAGCTCTTTTGATTGGAAAAAAGTCACTGGAACAGAAGGTATTATTTCAATTGCTCTTAAACATTGTTTTTTAAAATGGATTAATATTCATTAAGCTAGAGAATTGTGCTGGTTTGAGGTTAATTGGAATATTTTAATAGAGAAAATTACACTATAGGCTGTGAAAGGAAAACATCATGATGTCTACTTCACTCATAGGCTTGCTGGAGAATTGTTTGGGAACAATAATCAAAATATAGATAAGGTTACTCTGTCTGTCGCTTGCTGGAACAGCAGCTGCTGGGGCCATCTAGCAGTTTCTGGCTCTGACTCTGCCGATTAATCTTCACTAACCACTTTTCTTCTAACCCCCCTGGCTGATCCTCCTAATTTACCTTGCACGTAAGGGAAACCTTGGGGTAAGGTACAGGGGTGGGGAGATGGTGGAAGGGTGGTTGGGAGCCCCTCCTGGGGTCTCTGATTTCTGGGAGGAGTGTTGTGTTTCTGTATTACCTTTAACTTGTATATTTCTGTAAATATTCTGTCTATAGTGTATATATCTGCTGTACATTGTGCAAAGCTGTAAATATAGTTTCATCACTTAACTTCCAGCCGACTGAGTTCTAGTCTGGGTCATTTTACAAAGTGTGTGGGGGGCGGGTAACTCCCAAACCTTCACAAGAAGGTACCTTAAACAAACACAAGCCTCCTAACATTTCAAAACAGATACTTTTTGCAAAGTGATGCTTTTGGCAAAATACTTAACTCTAAAACATCAGAAGTCAGAACAATTAGAAAGAGACTAATTACCTTACCTGGTTAGGCTGCCACAGCCTGTATGCTTTTATATTGGAGTTTCTCAAAGCAGAAGCCTGACTTATGGTGGGACGGATAGTCTGGCATGGCAGTGCCCTGAGGCATACTAGCCTGGCAGCCAGCATGGTTGCTTAGATAATGTGTTCCTGAAAAGTACACATGAAAATACGCTTTATTATTTCTGGTTTTCAGACAAGGTACACTCACACTTATTCTCAGCTACACTACAACTTGTAACAGAAACAGTGTTATCACTAGAGCACTCTGATAAGATACAGAACCCTATAAAACACGCAGTTTATCTATATTTATCTGCCACTTCCATCACAGACTTCTCACTACTAACTCCAAGTCAGATGATGTATCACTTTTGTATTAATTCCATTAAGACCTTTTATGGGTCTCATGTTTGAATTATGTTGGCAGCTAACTTCCATTTTGAGACCTAACATTGCAAAAGTATTCCATTCTCCCAGATAATGCCCAAAAAGATACTCAAATTTACATAAACTTCTGCTAAATTGAAACTTAACTGAGTAAACATAGGAATATACATGGTAGAAGAAGTTTTACAGAAATTTTAAGCTACCTTTTGAATAATTAATTAGCTTTTTAAGGATTGCATTGAGTCAAGGTCACAGCCCAGAACAGCACTTAGTGACATGGTCTAGTCAATGTAGTGATGTTAGATCATAGGCTGGCCTTGATTATCTCAGAGAGACGTCTATTCCAGCCTCAATAATTCCGTGATTCTGTTCAGCTCTGGTCATCTTTCGCTGTTTTTACCACAGAATTGTAAGGTCATTCATGGGCAAACTGACAGCAAGTGCAGGCACCAGTCTGTATTCTGTAAATGGTATCAAAAATGCTAGCAAACGCAATGCACNNNNGGTATCAAAAATGCTAGCAAACGTAATGCACACATTACAAAAAAAAAAAAAACCAAAACATGTCCTTGTAGTTACACACACTTTCATTATATAACTAGATCAAATTTCTGATCTCACAGAACACCTCAACTATCAATGTATTTTTTCAAACCACTGTTCTTAGCTTAAACGTGCATTGTCTAAGGTAACAACATTCTAAATGAAGGTAGTTAATCACTCATGAGAAACCAACACGCATGGCCTCTGACAACTAACACTAACCATAAATAAGTAAAATAATCCTACTGCTAAAAAGCTACTTTCCTTTGAAGCACTGTTACAAAATCTTGGGTTTTTTTAAGTACCAGTCTTTTCAGAGACATGTCCTGTTTCTGCCACTAAACCTCTCTCTTACACTCACATAACACAGTTGTCGGGAACTTACAGAGGCAAGTCTATGACTTCTATTTTTTTTAGCCGACATTTGAAGCACAAACAGTGTCAAGCACTGGTACAAGGGCAAGGACGAACGACAGCAAAGTACTAAAAAAAAAAATCCCACCATCTTCACTTCAGCATGCTAACTGGCAAACACAGAAGTACGCAAACACCCTAAAGTCACTGCCACAGCAAAACGCCAGTCAATCTATCCCGGCCTACGCAAGTGAGCTAGAGTCCCAAGGCAGTAGCAGGGAGGCGGGGAGCTCCCGCCTCAGGCGTAGGCCGAGCCGCGGGCCCTCACTTGGTTTCGGCGCAGGCCTACACCCGGTTTCCGCCTACACCCGGTTTCCGCCCCCACCGGACCCACCGCAACCTTTCCCTACGCACCTCCGTGTCCACCTCCGATCGCTCAGCGTGACCCTGCTCCGCCACCGCACGCAGACCCGGAATCCTCCTCAACAGCAGATGTGACGTCAGATTGCTAGGCCCTGTGGCTGACTGGCTCGCTCATCCCACGTGACTCCGGAGCTTCCAAGCGGTATTGGCTCGCGAACACCGGGCGAACCGACCTTCTACGGCCTGAGCGACGGGCGCGAAGCCATCTTTAATAAGGGCATGGAAACTTCTGGAAGTCACTGCAAGCCGGGTTTCGCCTTACGCAATGCTGCATGTCGCAGGCAGTAAATCAGGCGCTGCCTGCGTTGCGGATGCCGCTCCCACCGGGCGGAGGGGGAGCGCCGCCGCTCTCGCTACCGAACGAACGGCGCTGACCGGCTGCCGCGGACACCCCGGCGGTGCCATGCGGAACACAGGCGCCGCCGGGCGCTGTGCCGCTCGCGCCTCTTCTGCAGGCTAGGATAGGCAAGGCGGCTCCGCCGCGGGTCGAGCTGCGACTGTCAGGATGCCTGCCTGGGCTACGCAGATCGCTGCCTCGACGTCCCAGCTTCCTTGCAGATTTTTAGCGCAGTGCCCTCGGTGCACGCGTGCTAGAGGGGAGAGGCGCCCAACCCTGCCGGTGAGGGGGGTTCTGCTTCCACCGTTCGGCCGAGCTGCGGGGCTTGCCCGGCAGCTGCTCCTGATCGCCAGCAGGTGGCACGAGCTGTGTGAGAATACCCGGGAGAGGCCTCCGAAGTGAACTGCGCCTCCGGGCTGTTTAACAACCGTGTTGTTTTCTGCGCTACGCTTCTCCGTTTTCGTAGCCGCTCTGTTTAAAATGACAGGGGCGAGAGGCTGGGTAGCGAGTGCACGCAGGCCGCTGTGGCTACAGCGACAGCAGCTCCATCACAGAGTTCTGCTAGCAGCAGCAGAAGGCATACCAGGCTGCTGCTGGTGTCTAGCCTGTGGTACCGTGCCTTGGCCCTGCTTACGGCCTTTTTGTTAACGTTTGCCACTTTCTGCATGTGAATTTAAGTCTTACCCTTCTCAGGGTATCTCCTTCCTTTTATGACCGACCAATCTACTGTGAACTGGGAGGTAAATCTACCCCTTTGTCATGTTGTTCTTGAAGTTACAGTTCTCTTCCATGTGGGTTTATTGCCTGCCTTAGAGCAGTTACCCACATGTTAGATGAGCACAAAATACAGTATTGTGTACATAAATAACAGAAATGAATGCTTTCAGCCCTGATCGTTGCCTTGCAGGGGCACTCCAGCGCTTCCAGGGACTAAACATTTGCCTTTGACCAAACTAATTCTTCCTTCACAGTATCACCAGGGTTGGAAGAGACCTCAAAGATCATCAAGTCCAACCCATCACCACAGACTTCAAGATTAGATCAATGGCACCAAGTGCCACATCCAAACATGCCTTGAAGCTTCCTTGGCAGCTTCTTTCCAGCCACACTCCAACTAGAGGCCCTGAGCTTTCTTCCCATGCTTAACTCTTAAACTGAGCCCTAGGAAAGATACCACAGCACTTCTCTGGGCTGTCAGCTCCTCAGTGGGATACTGTTTTCACAGCTTTTAATTTCCTTTGAGAGCTCAACTGGAGCTCCATTTTTTTCCCTTTTCACCATCTCTACCCAAAGCCTAGGCTGAACCAAAGTCTTGTGACATGACTCAGTCCAGAGCTTTAAGATTACTAGGAGAAGAATTATTTTGTCAACTCCATCCCAGTTGTGTGTCAGGCTTACTTGTTCTCTCAATACTGGTGTTAATCCTGACCCTAGTGCAATCTATGACACAGGCACTACTGGGAAACACCATTCTTCAGAGAACTCTTTCAGCTGCAGTGTGTTATCTTTGGAAGCCTCTTGTCAGCCCCACTCAGCTACAGCTCTAGTTTCAGCCTTGACACTACATATGGGTAGGGTTCTTTACAGCCAAGTAAAACAGGCTGTGAGAGTATTCATCAGGATCAAAGACAAATATAATGACAACAATAGCTGAATTAAGTACGGAAACAGAAAGATAAAATGGGACTTACAGACACACTTTTGAGAATTGTGAGATTAGCCTTTCTGTAATTTGGAACCTCCTTGCTTAAACTGTAAGAAAGGAAAATTCCTTATCGCTGGATAAGGAATTGGCTGGATGGTCGAACCCAGAGAGTGGTGATCAATGGCTCAATGTCCACCTGGAGACCAGTGACAAGTGGTGTCCCTCAGGGGTCAGTGCTGGGACCAGTGCTGTTTAACATCTTTGTCAGTGACATGGACAGAGGAATGGAGTGCACCCTCAGCAAGTTTGCAGATGACACCAAGCTGTGTGGCACAGTCGACTTGCTAGAGGGCAGGGATGCCATCCAGAGGGACCTGGACAGGCTGCAGAGGTGNGGCTGCATCAAGAGAAGCGTGGCCAGCAGGGCAAGGGAGGGGATTCTGCCCCTTTACTCTGCTCTCGTCAGACCCCACCTGGAGTACTGTGTGCAGTTCTGGAACCCTCAGCACAGGAAGGACATGGAAGTGTTGGAGCGGGTCCAGAGGAGGGCCACAAAGATGATCAGAGGGCTGGAGCAGCTCTCCTATGAGGACAGGCTGAGAGAGTTGGGGCTCTTCAGCCTGGAGAAGAGAAGGCTTCGAGGGGACCTGATAGTAGCCTTCCAGTATCTGAAGGGGGCCTACAGGAAGGCTGGGGAAGGATTATTTACAAGGTCCTGCAATGACAGGACAAGGGGCAATGGGCTTAAACTGGCAGAGGGGAGATTTAGACTGGATGTTAGGAGGAAGTTCTTTGCAGTGAGGGTGGTGAGGCACTGGCACAGGTTGCCCAGGGAGGTTGTGGATGCTCCCTCCCTGGATATGTTCAAGGCCAGATTGGATGAGGCCTTGAGTGAGCTGTACTAGTGGGAGGTGTCCCTGCCTATGGCAGGGGGTTGGAACTAGATGATCCTTGAGGTCCCTTCCAACCTTACCATTCTATGATTCTATGATTCTATGAAAAACATCGAACTTCTAGTTCATGAAATGAGTCAGATAAGAGAGATCATATGCAAGAGAGGTCTAAAAGTGCACCAGCACATAGGATTTTGAATAAGAATTTGAATGAGAAGAATGAAACAGAACAGACAGGTGGAAATTCCATCGAAGGGTTCAAAAATCTAATAGGATTCAAGGTCTGAACATTACTTTGACGCTTGTTTTCTTTGGAGTAAATTAAAATCCAGAACCTTGAAGTCTATTTCCCTAAGGTCTCTTGCAATGGAAGAAAAAAATACCACTTTCAAGCAACAAAAATATTGTTTTTATTTGGAGACTTCCAGTGTTTATTTCAGGGTTTTTAGTAGTATAATTGTTAGGTGCTAAGGGCATCATTATTATAATTAGTGTTTAAATTTACAAGTCAGTTATTAATAGTCATAATTTATGCAAGAAATCAAATTTATGTATTTTACTACAGCATGTAATCATGTAAAAAATCTCCTGGGACTTTCGATTAAGATAATCATAGAATCATAGAATGATAAGGTTGGAAGGGACCTCAAGGATCATCTAGTTCCAATCCAGTGCTGTCACAAATTGTATCTTAAATAGGTAGTTCAGCCAGAAGCCACCCAAATCCACATGGGACTCACACTGTAGTAAACTGAGGTGTAGAGGCTTCTTCACAGAAACATGCCTGCTAGCAGGCATTCCTTTTCTACTAGAAATGGAAATGCTCTAGCTAGCAAAATCAGTTAATGAGTGGGGAAGAAAACAGCCTCTTCTGTAAGCAAGTTCCACACTATCTAAGAGTTTCTGAATTAAAACCAGCAGGTTGGATCTTCTGTTGGCACTCCTGTAAGGTGACTTTCTCTCAGACCAGAAGGCAATAGCTTCAGTCACTGTACCACCTGGTATTACAGCAGAGCTTCAATGCAGCTGTCTGTGCTTTTGCAGTAATTCAAGCTCATGCTGACAAAAGCATGGATAACAGCATGACAATGAGGCTCGTTGGTGAGATGGTAGCCAAATGCTCGTTTAACAGTTTTCTTTTTGGCTCTGATGTAGTGTTCATGAGATTGTGTTTAAATGCACTGTGCATCCATATTAGAGATTATGCAGAGTAATAATTTTGATATGCAGGTGAAGATTGTTAATAACTATGAAAATTGTCCATTAACGTTAAATCTCGTCAGAAAACTTACTTACAATGTTGGAAATGCGCTGTTTGGATACTTATACACACAGGGAACAGGCAAAACTAGAACACTTTAAGAGATAGCTAGTAAATCCAAGCATTAAAACTGGAAAGAGGTTCTTAGTTTCAATTACACCTCTTGCCCATCAGGGGACTCCAAAGGCTCCTTTCTGCTGCTAGGGCAGAAAGGCAAGATAGAATCTAGCTACAAATTCTTTTAGAGAGAGGCTTTGAATACTTACTCACAAAATAGTATCAGACAGTACACAAAGCACATGAAGGGATTGCTGTTGGTGGTCTCAAAGCCGTTAGAGGCTTTGGAGCTTTCCCAGGCTCTTTTCTTAGGAAACTGGGAGTCTAGCATAGTGTCTGACCTGGTTCCTCTTGACTCCTTATTCAGCAGAAGCCTTGCAGAGGGGCAGGCAGGATGCAATGAGGCAGTAGCATGGAGAGCATGTTAAGGCAGAAGCAGCAGTGGCAGCAGCAGCCCGTTGTGTTGGCTGCTTATTCCTTTTATCACAGAATCAGCCAGATTGAAGAGACCCCCAAGATCACCCAGACCAACCTGTCACCCACCCCTAGCCAATCAACTGGACTATGGGACTTTCCTTGAACACCTTCAGAGAAGACAACTCCACCGCCTCCCTGAGCAGCCCATTCCAATGCCAATCACTCTCTCTGTGAAGAACTTCCTCCTAATATCCAGCCTATACCTACCCTAGCACAACTTGAGACTGTCCCCCCTCATTCTGTTTCTGGTTGCCTGAGAGAAGCCTGACCCCCACCTGGCTACAGCCTCCTTTCAGGTAGTTGTAGACAGCAATGAGGTCACTCCTGAGGCTTCTCCAGGCCAAACAACCCCAGCTCCCTCAGCCTCTCCTCACAGGGCTGTGCTCCAAGCCCCTCACCAGCTTTGTCACCCTTCTCTGGACACATTCCAGTACCTCAACATCTCTCCTGAATTGAGGGGCCCAGAACTGGACACAGGACTCAAGGTGTGTCCTGGCCAGTGCTGAGTACAGGGGAAGAATAACCTCCCTTGTCCTGCTGGCCATAGTGTTGCTGATACAGGCCAGGATGCCATTGATTCTCCTGTCCACCTGGGCACACTGCTGGCTCATATTCTGACCACCTGACTATCAAAGAGAGTAGTCCATTGCGAGCAATGCAGTCATCTTCCAGGAGATACTAAGTGGCATATTTTCAGGCACACACTCTGCCTTGCCAGGCACCTGAAATGAGAAAGTAAAAAATTCTTGCATGTATCCCAGTGCAATCCTGGGAAGCTGCATGGTGCACCACAAGCCCATTATTTTGTCCATAAATAGGGTCAGTGTCAAGTTTTAAGCTTAAGATGTTAACTCCGCATCCCTGCCGTCCTGGAGAAAGAGATATCTCTGTCAGTTGTTCCCATAGAATCATGCCTGTGTTCATTTGCAGAAAATAAATAATGCTGTGGCTAGCACCATTTCTCCTTAGGGTAAACTTCGCCATTGAAGTTTTTCAAATTAGAGCTGAATAAAAATATTTTGAAGGTTTTCTGGCTTTGCTGAGTCCAGCACTCCAGATAACTCTCCCAGCAGATTACAGGGGACTTTTGGTCTTAATCTATTCCTGCTATTGATGTGACAAATGCATATTCATTAAACATCATGTTCTTATTTTAGATTCTTCGTATCTTAGATTAGATATTGTTAAACGGTGCAGTGTGGAGGGCATTCGGGGAGACAGTATTGATGCTGGTCTTAAATAATGGCGAGGGAAAAAGTACCATTAAACAGAAAATTACCACATTTTGCATTATGGGTAAGATCCTGACACCTGACTGAGAGCCCCAAAACTTTTACTGGAGCTATTTGACAAAATTAACATTTGCCTCTTTTCCAGTGCCGCAGTATGGCCTTACACTGATACAAGTTCAGGAAGTTAAAATAATTAATAGGTTTAACTTATTAAAGTGACAGATAGAGCAGATTGAGGATTGCTGATGATGAATGCACTAACTGCAAGTGATTGAGCTCAAGTTAATAAATCCCGGGTGACACTGCTGTCAGCCAGGAGATGTGAATCTTTGCAGCAGCACTCACAAAGCAGAAATGCAAGCAGAAGTTCAGTTGTATGATGTATGCACAGTTCTTACCAAGAAGGTGTACTAAGAATTTCTTCAGTCTTTGAGCATCCTAATTTCTTCAGTCTTTGAGAGATTTCCAGAGGTAACAAAGACCTTAGACAGGATGTTGGGAGCCGGCTGGAGCAGGTTCTTTATTGTGAGGGTGGTGGAACACTGGAACAGGTTTCCCAGGGAGGTGATTGGAGCCCCATCCCTGGAGATATTTAAAGTGAGGCTTGACAAGGCTCTGGGCAACATGATCTAGCTGAGGATGCCTCTGGTGACTGCAGAGGGGGTTGGGCTAGATGACCTTCGGAGGTGATTTCCAACCCAGATGATTCTATGTTTTCTTGGTTGCAAGCATCAAGACCTTGCTCCTTCTGATACTCCCCAGCTTCCTCCTGGTCACAGTTCTAATACTTTCTGCTCTGCTTCCAAGCTTGCCCTATTAATCCTTGCTTTCTCCCTGACCTTCATCTGTCCTCTACCCCTGTCTGTTCCCTCTCTCATATATGCTGCAAAATATAACCAACTCTTGGGTAAAGGCAGTTGCAATCCCTCATTTTATTTTCTCAACAAGAAGTCTGCTTACCTTTTTTTAGACATTAAATGGGGATTCTGATGCTAAAGAGTATTTTATTTCAGTACATACTACGGGATTCATTCTGGCCTAGACAGTTTGTAGCCGTTTAAACAAATTGGCCTGCCAAATGTTAATCCTAAACTTTACCAACTACTAAAATAAACTCAAAAATCAGAACTATGGCGTAGAGTCTTGTATTTTCCATTAATTATGCATTTTACATCTCATTTGGAAAATGAATGCTAGAGCATTCATTTTTATTCCTGAATTTAACCAAGCTTAAAATAGGTAAACTTGAATGTCAGATCCTCAGTTCAGTAAATCACTTAAGCATGTGAGTAACTGTGATCCAACTTGGAAGACAGTCTAATGTATTTAGCTTGAAGTACATGCTCAGAACTGTTGCTTTAGTTACTCAGGAGTAGTGCTTTGGTTCCTCAAGTGCTCAGACATACAAAGATGAGTGCTTTGGTGAGCAAGGACCTGACATTGGAGTTATAAATGAATGTATGAGACTGAACATTTTGTTCACTGAAGATTCTATTTGAATAAATGGTACATAAAAGGATATTTCTTTTTCTTGCTCCACATTTCAGAGGCCATAGCATGAATTCTTTATTTACATCAGATGGTTAAAAATATCCTAAAGCAGTTTAAAATATTTTTCAGTGAAAAGGGGAACCTACTATTTACAGCATGAGACCTCTCAACCTGCAAGAAATGACTATTAATTTTCTTTAAATACAACAAATACTCGTATTCCTAAATACCTGTGAACTCTGCTGCAGCAAAAAGTGACCCAGGGCTTTTTGTAAAATTGCTGTTTGTGCTTTATAATCACTTTTAACATGCAGGGCACTGTTCTTCAGCAACTTCTTGAAAAAAACAAAGCACCAAACCTCTTTAAAATTCAGTAAGCTTTGATTTAAAGTGATTGGTTTCCACCTGGGTGGAGTGATTTTTTTTTTTCTTGGAAGTTCATTAATACATTAAAAGATGCAAATTAATTCATATTTCTTCCAGCTCATTCTCTTGGGAACAATTACACAAGGAAATTATTAATGTACAAGAAAACAACAGTTAAAAATCTCACAGGGCAACAGGGGTGTGGAATATATGAAAACATTTAGACCTAGCTAATAGCAGAATGCAGCTATAATAACAGTTCATAAGACAACTTTTATCTTTTTTTAAAATTTATTTTTTAAAAAAATTATTTCTAATCTGATAGCAGGCACATGGTGCAGACAAGGAGTCAAAGACCCTGACAAAATGAGTTGTTACAGTCAAAGGCCCTGTTCTCAGTGAAGTGCTTCAGAATGCACGCTACTAGGCCTTCTAGGAACACAGCCAAACGTGAGGCTTCAATCATTTCACCAGTTTCAGTGTCTGATGTATACTGTTCTGTGATAATTGCATACAAGACTATAATTTCCATGCAAGTATCTGCACTCTGATAAATAAGCCAAATATTTTCATCTGGATAATGAAAACCCCTCAAGATCCAGTTAATATTTGATGAAAAAAACAGCAAGTAGATTTGCTGCTTAGGCTTTGAAGCACTTACTTTTTCTCCTTTTAGTTAAGGTATTAAAGATCCCAGCCACTTTCCTTTCTATTTTTCTTTTCATAATTTGTCTGGCATCCTTTTAATATTACATATCTGATGAACATTTCAAATATTTTTACAATTAGAGTCATAACACTGGCAATCACCAGGATACATGGGTTTAAACTGCCAGAGGGGAGATTTAGACTAGATGTTAGGAGGAAGTTCTTTACAGTGAGGGTGGTGAGGCACTGGAACAGGTTGCCCAGGGAGGTTGTGGATGCTCCCTCCCTGGAGGGATTCAAGGCCAGATTGGATGAGACCTTGAGTAACCTGTACTAGTGGGAGGTGTCCCTGCCTATGGCAGGGGGTTGGGAACTAGATGATCCTTGAGGTCCCTTCCAATCTTACCATTCTATGATTCTATGATAATTACTCTTGGCTATCTGCCTCCAGCACTCTCCAACATACTGGCTATCAGTGAAAAGACTGAGAGGAAGCATATGTTCTCAAAATACTATAAAGCAAGCATCACTACTGTTGAAAGTTTGACCATAATGTGGGAATTAGGGTCTTAAAGAAGTTACCTTTTTAGACTTAAAGTACAGCCAAACATAATACCTGTAAACCTCTGTTGACCAGTTTTCTCAAGGTCTCCACACTGAAGGTCTAGTCACAACTTAATACACTGGGGCAAGACAATAAACAGAGGTGGCACCTGAACTGAGAACAAGATTAGGTTATGGATATGCAGGAATAAAGTAACTTGTATTAGACTCAGTAACATGCCTTTCTCCACATACTGTAATGAATACTGCTTAAAAGTCGATGTTTAGATTTGAAAATAATAGGATGCTCTACAAATCTTTCCATTTTCAGAACAGTGTAAGAATGGAAATAATACAAATCAAAGTAACATGGACTGACATAAATACTCAAGAAGAGTGGACACAGGTCAAATTTCCTGTTCTGTCTTGCTCATGTAGTTGCCTGGCTGGATGAATTAATTTCCTTCTGCCAAGCTCAGATAAGCAGTTTGCTTCTAGAGGAGCAATTCTGTCTCACAGTTCAGCTAAAGCTACTGAGAGAAACCAAGAATTATTACCTATCTAGTGCCATCATTCTGTATAGTTAGAGGAACACATAGTGGAAAAAAAGACAAGTAAACAGTTTATAGATAATTTAACATCCCTATGCAACTCAAATGCCACTAGCCTCTTAGCCAGTTTGTTTTCTGCTGGTTTCTGCTAGAAACCAAAACTGCATGATCTGTGAGAGAAGGAGATGGCCAAGGAGTCAACATTTCTGAGTGAGAACACTGACAAAGGGCCATTAGGGTTAAACAGCTTTCAAATACAAATTAAAGTTATGTGGACAAGCAAGCACGAGTTCTTTTTGCTGAGGGTAGAACAGATATTTTCATGTCATGGTTATTTTTGTCCTCAAAACCCCCAAACCAACAAGACAGAAAACAACAGAGGAAGGCTAGGCTGTATGAAGAGGCCTGCAATAGGCTGTAGGAAATAAGAGGGTGAGGCCACACCACACTTTGATTCTGTTAAGACTTTACTTCAGGTTATTAAATGTGAAGCAAGCTGATGGCATCAGTTTCATTCTGAAGGGTCACAAGCCTATATGAGAAAGCTCTAATTTAACTTAAGTTGGGGTGGGATTTCTATAATTTTAAGGATATAATTGTCAGAAAGATTCTGTTTCATCTTTGAAGCAGTTTCTTACAAGGCTAGCACCAAGGCGCAATAGCTGAGATCCCTCAGCTTTTGCCTCTGTGATATGCCTTTTGGCAGCAAACCAACAATGTCAACCTAGCATAAGTGTAAGTGCCAGATCCATTTTTTTCTTTTCAAGTGCACAGTCTTAAAGGATCAGGGTAGAGCCCTGAAGAAAACAATATTCAAGTTAAATATCATCATTGTTCTCAAGAAATCACCTTAGTAACTATTTTAATTAATTGTGGTCATTCACTATATAGACAGCAGACAAAGAAAAGAAGTGGTAGGTAAGGACATTCTTTCAGAAGGAGTTTCTTCCTTTTAAGCACAAGGATAGAGACCCTGGGTTAACATAAAAATGTAGCAGGTTGCAAATAAAAATGGTGAGAGCTCCTCTAAATACCAGGCTCAGGATTTGATTACTGTACTTTTGGGATTTGGTTTTTAGCACTGTAGTCATACAGAAACCACCTGCTGGTTAGTACCAAAGCAAAACCTGGGATATCAGTGCATGAAACTACGAGACACTGATGGAAGGCACTTGGAAAATGCATCGGTGTCTCTTTGATCCAGCAGATGCATTTAGGCCACTGAAGTATTCCCATCCCTGTTATCAAAGCATTGCTTGTCTACCGAAGGTGGCCAGTGAGACATAACTCAGGTGCTACAGCTTTCTTCCCAGTAACCAGAAAGTGAATGAACTGGAATTTTGAACTCAGCATAAAAAATAATCTTCTTTTCTTTGAAATGGATATTGTTTCACCTGTGATCACAATTGAGAAAGAGTGGTGACGAAATGCCACAAAAACACCTTGGTTTAGTTGTAAAGATATTTGTGGGAAGACTCACTGATCGATAAATGACGGAGAATGGTTATAAAATGTTACAGTTAATTTACTACTACGTAAGTAGAAATGTGCTAAAACCAGCACACTTGTTAAATTAAAGTTCACTTAATGATTACACAGCTCTTGGGAATAACATGCAGTTACAGAGTAAGCAGTAAATGAATGTTTTCTTTAGAATCATGGCTGAAACTCTTAACATTTTTGCTGATTATAAAATGAAACAAAATATGAGAAGAGTAGGCTAGGAGGGATTTCTTCTTATGGTGATTATTGTTACAACATGTTGAGCTGAAGTCAGCACTGTTATCTTCCTCGATCACTCTTAGAACAGACTGAAAAAATACTACCCTGTATCTGCTCTCTTTGTTGTTGTTGGTTTTTGTTGTTTGTTTTTTTTTTCCTTGTCACTATAGTATCAGAAAATGTGATATATTTAATCAATAATAATAGCAAAATGGTAGCCTCAGATAAAAGCTGGTGTTCATGGGAGTGAGAATCAGGCTTATTTTTTGGGTAGGGAGTAACTTTGGTAACCCTGGGGTGGTGATAAGAATGGCGAGGACAAGTAAATAGTGAAGAGCTGGTACCGTAACAGACTTTCTGATGGAAAGACATTCTTAAAGGGTTAGACTGGCTCATTTCATGATGTTTGCATAAGTGGTGACATATGGAATCTTAATGAAAAGATCTCTGAGAAGACTGGAATTAGTAAAATTACTATATGATTAAGAGAAAGGCATTCTGGCATTTTCTAGTTACTAATAAAGGAAGACTGTGTGTAGTACAGGATTGATTAAAAGTGTTTATTTCTTTTCCTGAAGACACCATAGGTAAGGACTGCAAAAAGTACTCAGCACTTGTCAAAATGAGAGCTACTAGAAGTTGAGAAGTCATTGTCTTGCAGAGTGAAATCCCCTTCACCCATGATAAATTATGTGAACTTACACTGGTTGTGCAAAGAAGAGTTCTTAATGGTGTCTGCTTATGCAGGACCCGTGCAAACCTGTGCTTTTAATGATGTAATTTTGTCCTCAGACATTGTATTTGATGTATTCTGTAGTTCTTTCAGCTCACCATAGACTTTTGCATATAAGATAAGGTCCTGGGAAGAGACAGACCCTTGTTCTCTGGTCCTTTGTCATAGAAATTTTTACCCTTCTTCAAGTCTACTGGAGGTAAAAGTTTTGCCTTGGTGGTGAGGAGTGAGGAGGATGAAACAGTGTCATAGCTTGTCAGAAAGAGAAGTCTGGAAAATTTCTGTGTGTTTTCAAGTGTAGTCATTTACATCTTTCTTAGCATTTCCCAAAGGACAGGCAGGAATGCCAGTATTTCTTTGGCAATGACAGTGCTGAGCACTTAGAGTAATTTAATGGCCTCATCTTCTTTCAGAGTTGTTCCAAAATAAACATCTTTAAGTACTTTTGAAGTTTTTAGAATTCTGTTTTAGATCAAGGAGGCAAAACCATGGGAAGAGCATTTAAAAATATAAATGAGTTTTGAGTCCCATCTCTTGAATAGCATTTTGCCAGAAATCATTAAAATTTGGCAAAAATAAATTTTAACTGGCCAGAGACCACTTACACATAACTTGAAGTGGAAAGTGCTTTTCTGATAAAGAAGGCTGTGTCTATCTGCTTTATGATAGTAAGGCCTCGTGCAACCTGGCCTTGAACAACTCCAGGGAGGGAGCATCCACAACCTCCCTGGGCAACCTGTTCCAGTGCCTCACCACCCTCACTGGAGAGAGCTTCCTCCTAACATCTAGTCTAAATCTTCCCTCTGCCAGTTTAAACCCATTGCCCCTAGTCCTGTCATTGCAAGACCTTGTCAATAGTTCCTCCCCAGCCTTCCTGTAGGCCCCCTAATTTAGTAAAGATTACATCCAGGTTGAATCTGCTTCTGTGGCTAAAATCAGAACCATGGAAAAAAATGTATGGGTCATTTCCAGGCTGTGTGTGTCTAGTTTGTACAGGAGATGCAAAAGTCATGCTCCCTGCAGAGCACTTCTGCTTTCACCTCACTTTCTCTCTTTACCTATTTCCATATACCTAAGGACCTTTTAAGTACTTGATGATGTATCTTCGAGATTTTATGGTGTACTATATTGTAACTGTGTGAGAAAGCTACTGATTTTTATTTGGACAGATACAAGGATCCTGACTTCTGTTACAATGTTCTAGATTAACAAACACAGAGCAAGTCATTTAAGGATGGAAGCGAGCAAACCAACCCTACAAAATTAGAAGCTGCTAAAAATCAAGGACAAATGGTTATATCTCCTCCTTTTGTCTGCTTCTGTCTTATTGTCTACCACAGGGTGGGGGGGAGAAGTGTGGGGGATTTAGTGATACTTCCTTTTAGCAGGAACAGAAATAGCTGATTGTAAAAACAAGCCCAGTGAAATATTCATTAACAAAACGGTCAAGTCACTAAATAATGCATTCGGCTGGCTCTGGTGGTTGACCTTTGCAAAATTCCTTGGAGGTGAAGTGGAAACTACCTTTTTTCCCCCTCC
The DNA here is from genome assembly GCA_013396675.1 of Eubucco bourcierii. Taxonomy (NCBI): domain Eukaryota; kingdom Metazoa; phylum Chordata; class Aves; order Piciformes; family Ramphastidae; genus Eubucco; species Eubucco bourcierii. Next base: position 753 of record VWZE01001268.1, on the reverse strand, counting down.
CCCCCTGATTTTTCTTTTCCCCCCAGGGAAACACTGCTATGAGAACTTTGTTTCACAATGAAAGCAGTGCAAGTTTTTAGCATTAATTATGAATATTCTTCAGTAGATAGCCTCCTTCTGTGTTACTGGGTACTGTGTCAATAAAATCATAGTGCTGATGGGCAGTGTGATACTTGAGGTGCTGTCTTTCAGGCTGAAACCAAGGTCTTGTATCTGTGATTTTCATAGTTCTTGCAGCATTAAGCACTGCCCCCCCCTGCAAACCAAAAACCAACCAAAAACCAAAACCAAACATAAAGGTGTTAGCATCAATGCCTTGGCCACAGTCCAAGTTGGGTAATTACATTCTGTCTCCCTAAAATTTGCTTTGTGCAGTTTTAATTTAATATGGTGCTGCTCTGCTCTTCCTGCCCTACGTTGCTTTGTGTCATTGCTGGGCACTGTGAAATAACCTCCATATTTCCCCTGAGACAACTGCATTTAAGCTGTGAGTAAGGCAAAACCTGCACGTGAAATCTGTGAACTGTTCCCAGATAAGGAATCAAAAGTTCACTTGCAATTACCACATGCCAATATTTACCTGGACAGCTCCATATTTTCTGCTCCACTCCAGTAGTTTACTTTCATTTGGAATTTAACTACCCAAATGAAAACAGCAACTGCAGGGAATACTGTCCCTTCTCAGGAGATCACAAGGCTCATGCCATGATGCCATCTTGATGTACTGGCTGGCAAGAGATGGCATCTTCCAAA
>VWZE01001267.1:2254-50978 GCA_013396675.1 Eubucco bourcierii | reverse complement strand
ATTCTATGATTCTATGATTCTATGACATAGTTAGTGCCCAAAAGCCAAGAGAGCAAAATTGTTAATGTATTGGCTTTTAACCCTCTCAGCAAACCAACTCTTTTTTCAGCCAATGCTCCAATTTATTTCGATTCTACACTGAACTTTCAGGAAAGTCCAGATTTCTCTTGTTGAAATTTTTCAATAGCCTTAAACTACTACAAGGAGGAAAGGGAAGCATTTGATGTAAAATTTGAATCCCGTTATCTTTCATGTTCTGATTTTATTTCAATCTATACCCAGTTGCCTAATCTTTTAGGTAGACAGACTATTTTGCCTCAGAGATTTTGGTACCTCCTGTCCTTTAAGCACATAGCTTAACTTGATTTCAGGTGTTCCACTCTCAGTGGACAAGTCAGAGCCTCTAGTGATGTAATTGCTTCAGGTATGTCGAGATGCACATGCTTTGCTGGTAAAATTTCAGTGAATTGAACTGGACATAACAGCAATTATAGACTTAGTAAGTCTACAACAAGGCTTCCCAAACTGCATATAGTCTAGTTTCATAGAATCATAGAATGGTAAGGTCAGAAGGGACCTCAAGGATAATCCAGTTCCAGCCCCCTGCCATAGGCAGGGACACCTCCCACTAGTACAGCTCACTCAAGGCCTCATCCAACCTGGCCTTGAAGACTTCCAGGGAGGAAGCAGCCACAACCTCCCTGGGCAACCTGTTCCAGTGCCTCACCACCCTCACTGCAAAGAACTTTCTACTGACATCCAGCCTAAATCTCCCTTCTGCCGGTTTAAACCCATTGCCCCTTGTCCTGTCACTACAAGACCTTGGAAACAGTCCCTCCTCAGTCTTCCTGCAGGCCCCCTTCAGATACTGAAAAGTTACTATAAGGTCTCCTCAAAGATGTGTTTCATTGTGCTTCTTTTTCCTCAGAATAGTACTTGGCAACACAAATTTAAATTCATCCAAGAGCTTCCAGCTAGGTCATGCTTCAGGGTTTTGTTTTGTTTCTTCTGCTACCATCAGGTGAATGATTTCTTAGTAAGGTCCAGCTGTCAACAGTCACAAGCTTCACAGGCACTCTACAGTTCCAGTAGCTTCACAGTCTGATACAGCCCATTAGCCATGTAATATATTAGAAACAAGTTTTTCTTGTACCCAGATAGAGCTGCAATGTATTTTTGCTAACAGTAAGTTTTGCTGTGTGTTGACTTCTAAACACACCAGATGATTGATGGAGCTCTGAGCATGCTGGTGGTTTTCTTACAGCTCCTCTATAACAGTATACTAGAAATTAAATGCCCTTACCAGAAAATTTTGTTATATTCACATGAAGGCAGCAAATGATTTATATATTATTGCCATTAATATTGTATCATCTCATCTTGCTGGTCACAACTTCTAAATAGAAATAAGGCCACAGTATCAACACCAGCAGCATGGTCCCTAGGAGACACAGCAAGCCCTTGGTAAATACCTGCTTGCAAGACATAACCTCTGAAATTTTGTACTAGTATGTTCCTTACAAAAATAATTCCTTGTGATCTTCAAGAATCTGCTTTTCTGTGGATTGTGGAAGCTGTCCCTGTCATAACTGCCCCTAAAAAAATTACAAGGAACAATATCTTGACCAAATCTCTGTAAAAGCTTCAGGAGCAACCATTCATTAACATCATCTCAACCTTCAATAGGTTAGATGCGCAAAGACATTTTAATCCTTTACCTGAAAGTGTTTATTTTTCAGGTATCTCAGACTTTGGAATATCTCTGCATCTTACAAGTTGACAGCATTAAGTAAGAAGATTCATGTTCATAGACCATGGATGTCAAGATTTATCTAAAGCTCACAAAAATTCACTTGCAGTAGAATCATTCTCACTTGTATTATCAGCGTTTCCATTTACTTTAACTCATGAAGAGTGCCACCAAGATTTCCACATCTAGAAGCATAGTATGCTAGAAAAGGAGAAAATCCACGTTGGGTTTAATGACCCTTCTCAACTTGAAATCTTTATCACTACAGTTTGAATTCCAAAGGCATTTTCTTGCTAAGGGCACAGGTATGAATTGACAGGTATTCTTCACAAAGTTTTTCAGTCTTCAGTTGTGAAGTCACAAGACTCTTAAGTTCTCCCAGAAAGTTTTTCAAATCATTACTATCAGAAGGTTATGCCCTGTTCTCAGTTTGATAAACAATCTGCAGACTAAGTTACAGAGACCAAGTATTGGTCAATATAAAGACAGGTTAACTATTTTTGCCTTTTCATTTTTACACACTAAACGATACCACTTCAGGAAGGAGACACTGGACATAGATATTTCTAAGTTAGGACTTCTTGACACGAGGTCACTTCAAATGTCAGGGGAAGTTTAGGCTGGATGTGAGGAGAAAGTTCTTCACTGAGAGTCATTGGCTACTGGAATGGGCTGCCCAGGGAGGTGGTGGAGTCAGCGTCCCTGAAGGTGTTCAAGGCGGGTTTGGACGTGGCACTTGGTGCCATAGTCTAGTCTTGAGGTCTGTGGTAATGGGTTGGACTTGATGATCTTTGAGGTCTCTTCCAACCCTGGTGATACTGTGAAATAAGAACTAGTGTAAATGTTATCTGCAGCTTTCAGATGAAGGAGCCCTGAAACAGTTCTTGGCTGTTTTCACTGGATGCAGAGGAAAGTAGCATTAAGCTATGAGCATGCAAATTCCTGATAAGATGGATTAATTTGTAAAGACCCATTTCTGAAAAATTCTGCTGCCTGTTGTTGAACTCCTGGTGTATTTGCCAAGTCTAGTCTCACCCTCAGACCTAAGAGCTTTTTCCTCCCTACAGCAAATAGGAAGAGGACACAAGGCCTTATGCTGTAGACTTCTTGCATCTACTACTGAGGCAACTACAAATTTATTCCTTGTCTTTCTACTGCAGTCTCGAAGCACATCACAGCTACTAAATGTTACATTTTGTAAAAATAACTGATTAAATGGTTTTAAGGTGCAGGAACTGGAAACTGAATACAAACATCCTAGACCAGTACCCAGTATTTTGCTTCTCAAAATACCTGTTTTCCTCTTATCTATGCTTTCTTCTCAACTTGGTTAAAACTATCTTTTTGCCATCTTTTCTTTAAATCTGTTATATGCAAGAGAACACTCCCCAGAATCAGGCATCTAACAATCCAGGGAGGACTACAGCTAGTCTTTACAGCAACATTAGGACACAGCTATTGTAAGGTTAGAGTCCAGAAGTGTGATAGTTTTGAGATGACTCTCACATTTTGGCATAAGGAGGACTCAACATCCAGCAACAGCAGTTTTATCGCATCAACTAAATGCACACAGGAGCAGCCTGACAGCTCTGAGTAAGAGGATGAAACAGTACTCACTTCTGCTTCCCTAAAAAAGCTACAGTACAAGTACAAGTTGAAAACTTGCACAAAGTCCCACACATCACATCTCTTCTGGGGAGTACTGGCAGAACTAAGAACTGGAGCTTCACCTGGGAGGGTGAGGAAAGCTCATAGGTTTTTCACTAAGCTGAAGAAAATTTCACTTCAGGGTTCTGATGCTAAATACAGAAACCAAAAGCGATCCTGATGCCACCTACTCCCATCAGTTTTGTTAGACCTTTGGAGTTCTGCAAGTAATGTAATTTTGTTTGAGAACACTTACCTTCTGTGCTGCTGCTGCAAGCTCATGATGCATGAGAGGAATGTTCTCAGTCACTTCTAATGGCACAAACATTTCAGAACAATTTGGGGAGAAACAAAGCGAGCAAAAAGATCCATTGCCACTTTCTTTTTTCCTTAAAATCCTGATTCAAGAGGACTAATCCAGTGTTATTCTCTCTGGTGACATCCGTGTTAGCCATCTCTGGTTGACCACATAGTTAATGTTAAGAATTTAATAACTGTATATGAAGACACTACAACACTACTTTAAACTCCTAGGAAAAATGCCCACTGCATCTCCTAACACTTAAGCCTCCCCAAAACCAAAATCATCTCAGGTTTTGTTGTAACTGCATTGCAAAATACTTCCACATTTGAAAGCAAATCAGCCATGATCTGGTTTCCCTACCAAGATTTCCCACTACTGAACTCTGGGATTTCAGTTGGAGATTACAATACAAGACTTAGTTTTGTTTTCCCTACAACTATTCCATGTAAACATGAGTAAGTATGGGCAATATTTTACCAAGAACATTTATGTAATAACAAAAAACACAGCAAGTGATAGTATCCCACTATACCTGCAACTGTAAATGTAAAGTACAGCTGTGACCATTTGAGTTAGATTCCTACCTTAGACATAAAAAACAACTCAGAGAGAAACTTAAAAGTGGAAACTCTGAGGCAAACATTCTAGGGATAGGCCATATAATGGCAACAATGGATTAAGTTAATATAATTTCATTGGAGCATCAAGAGCTTTGTGTGTGGAAGCACAGTTTGTACCTTCACCTTGCTGCTTCCACTGCTTTGCCTCTGCCTGCTGCTATCTTCCGCTTACCACTGTTTTGGCTGCTGTTGCAGCTGCTTTTGCTGCTTTGCCATGGCTTGACCCCTTCCCCATCTTCCTTCAGGTTATTATATTCCTGTAGTAGTTATATTCTCCCTACAAGGTTATATTTAAACTATAAGAAATAAAATTTCTCTCTTTTTCCTGACTTCATAAAAAAGAAGAATCTGTGTTCTGCTGAGTTTATTCTACCAGGGGAGGGATCCACCCTAACCCATTAAAACAGGGCAGCCTAGGCAAAAGTAAAATTAAATCAAATCTATTATTGTACTTTTTAACATTCTTATGTGCTGGTTTGAGGCTAATAAATATTTGAGGTTTGAGGCTAATAAAATTAATTATGTGACAGTTTGGGAGTTACCCCCCCAAACACACTTTGACTTAGACTAGAACACAGCCAGATGGAAGTTAAGGACTGAAGCTCTATTTACAGCTCAGCACAATGTACAAGCAGAGATAGACACTATAGACAGGAATAGTTACAGGAATAGACAAATTAAAAGGTAATACAGAAACAACTCCCCTCCCAGAAATCAGAGACCCCAGGAGGGGCTCCCAACCACCCTTCCACCTTCTCCCCACCCCTATACCTATAGAAGGTTTGCCTTATGCATGAGGTGAGCTTGGAGAATCGGCCAGGGAGGTTAGAAGGAAAGTGGTTAGTGAAGATTAATCGGCAGACAGAAGGCAAGAAGCAAAACAGCCCAAGACGCTGTGCCCCTACAGACTGACTGTGTTACCTATGTTTTGAGTTCTTCTCCTAAACATCTCAGCAAGCCTAGGAGTGAAGTAGACATCAACATGTTTTCCTTTTTACAGACTATAATTTTCTCTATTAAAATATTCCAATTAGTCTCAAACCAGCACACCTTAGTACAAAACAAATAACTTTCAGCTCAGGACAGCTGCTCAAAATTAAGCACATCTGTTAATACTTTATGGATTAATACAGATCCAAGAAATGTTTGGGGTTTTGTTATTGGGTTGTGTTTTGTTTTTTAGGGTTTTTTTTCCCCCTTTTTCCTCTTGATTTCAGTAATACATAGCACTATACTAAGTATCAAAAAACCAAACTGAAGTCATAGCTTGTGAGGGCAAAGCAAAAATTGAACTATAGTCAGAGCAGGGTGCACTCTCTCCATTCAGTAGTACAGATGCAAAGCACAGGCATAGCACACAGATGTCTCATAAGCATAACACACACCTGGGAATAAAATTCCATAGGAACATTCATGTTTAACTCTGTATAACTGCTTTCTTCAATTTGAGAATCAGCATGTAGATTTCATGTAGATTTGCTGGGCTCCTTGCCATTGTTATTCATGCCAGCTTCTGCACAATCTCTTCTAAATGTTTACTGTAATGGTTAACAGGAAATGCTTATGGTTGGCCAAAGAGGAGAGAAAACCTAAAAGGTGACATAGCCCTTAGCTGCTTATTATTTGAGTATGAGGGAAATGAGTAGTGAAAAACCCACACAGGAGAGCAAGGACCTTCCAAGTGAAAAGCACCTGGATACATGGAGCTCTGGGCTAACTCCATCTCATCTGTATTCAAAACAAGAAGCAGCAGGCCAGTATTTGTGCCAGGCTACAGAGAAAGAATATGGGCATCATCTCACCAGTGACAGAGCAGCAGTTTGGCAGACTACCATTGCCATGCATTCATTACCTTCCACCACCTGCAGATCATCCCTCCTTTCCATTTATGTCACACTGATGGTCATTAAAGCTTTTCCTAGTTCTTGTCATTACAACTAGCTGACTAATAGTGCCACTGAGATTGGTTTGAGCTAACATAGTTGGTTTTGCTCTGTTCAGTCCTCAGTATGCGTCATACCAGCTGTGGAAATGGTAGTCACTCCAAAACTATCCAAAGGTAGTTTGAAGTTTGGTTTTGTTTTACTGGGGTGTTTGGGATTTTTTGTTGGGTTTTTGGGTTTTTTTTCCTTTGGGTGGGAGTTTGTCGGGGGTTTTTTAGTTGTTTACTTGTTTTCTTTGATGTAGTAGTTTGGAGTTTTTGTTGTTGCTTTTTAAACTAGTTGGTTTTGAATCACTAAGAAAGTGATATGCTACAGAATATGGAAGCTCTAGGATTCTGAATAGAAAGAAGTAGAATAAGTAACAGCTAACTACGTCTCTCTTTTTCCAAGACTTTCACATCAATCTGACCTCCACTGAAGCATGATGTTCAAGGATCCTCTTTGTATCTCTTGGATTGATTGGCATTTCTCCTTAAAACAAAAGCATCCATTTTTCTGCCAACATTTTTCCCAAAAACTTTGAGATTACTGAATTTCAACTATCTCAAATTAAAGCATGCATTACAGACCAAATACTACAAAATATTTTGTCCTCTATGCCTCTCTAGTATGCATACCACGATTAAAAGAATAAATGATGGGGAACACACAATTCAAAAGTACACAATTAAGAGTCAGGAAAAGGAAGCAATTTCAAAACTGAAGTTCATAACCCATAAAAATCTCTTTGAATGAGCAAGTCCACCGAATTGGAGATCAGTTTTAACATGGGAAACAGGAGGTGGGAAAGAGTTACCTGAAACCCTATGAGAGAATTATGGACAGGGTTGCTGAGCAAAAAGGGCTGGTTAAGTATGACAGGTATGAGAGGGGGCACTAAAATAAGAAGCTTAAGTGTTGTTAGAAGAGCACTTATGCACTTGAGCTAAGTGCACAAGCAGCAAAATGAATGCTTGGGTAAATCAGGTCTCACTATTGAATGAAGCAAACGACTTATTGATACAAGATGTGGAGAAGGTTGTGTTACCAAATGCTTTCTTTCCTGCACTAAGTATCAAAACAGTACTTCTAAGTACCTATGTTAATTGAAAGGTTTAAAAAATAAACTAAATTTTAAAAAATTCTCTACATTTCTTTGGAAATCCCAGAAACTTGGAATCATACAAACACTGCTATATATGGGAAAAAACCCGATTGTATTTGAGGGATAATTCTGTTCTCTGATTTCCCTGTTCTGATTTCACCAGGGTCATGCATTTTGTGAAACCAGAAGTTTCCTCAAAGCACTGGTAGGCTGCCTATATCCATTGATTCTGAGAGGAGGACACAGTCATCTTCCTGACATATTCTTATTTCTCTGTTTTTTTATGACTGAAACTTACTGGGTACCTTTCAAACAATCAAACAGATAACAGGACTAGAATACAGCCTGTGTCTGTAAGAGAGACTGTCAATTACCTATAAATATTCATGATGCAGTTATGGTAATTAGTTCAGAAAGTTGTGATCTAGCTATAGATGTTCCAGGAACAGAAGTGGGGAGCCAGGACTGCCAGATGGATTATTTTTTGCAAGTTATTTGTTCAGCATACCATGGCAGAAAATTCAAATAGAATGTAACACAATGGGATCATGTAACAATTATTCCAACTCGGTGTAGTTTAGAAGAAATTACTTCCCTTTTGTAACTCTACTGCACCATATCTTTTACTTCTCTAGTGAGTTCTATCAGACAGTCCTCTTCAGAAAAGAGCAGTAGGAAGTTTCAGAGTTCTAAACCTTATTGAATTCTATGAAAGAATTCTCTTTAAAGAGTTGGAAAGAAAAGTACATTATGTTCTCATTCCAAGTACAGTTTTTTATAAAGCCTGGCCTTTACCTACCAAGAAGATGTGATAAAAAAAAACAAAAAAAAAGGGGGGGTTTTCACACTGGCATAGTTACACACTAGATCCAAACCTAGCAAGGAAAGTTGCATCAAGTCAATCAGTTTCTAAAATGACCAGAAATTTTTAATCCAGGACATGGTCTTGTACCTCCAGACATCACTGCTGGAGCCAGGTTTCCACTTCAAATAGAGTTGTGTTAGAATCATCACCCAGAATCTTTAACTCAATCTCCCACAGGAAGAGTTTCCTTTATCTTAGGATTGTGATCATAGAATCATAGAATGGTAAGGTTGGAAGGGACCTCAAGGATCATCTAGTTCCAACACCCTGTCATAGGCAGGGACACCTCCCACTAGTACAGCTCACTCAAGGCCTCATCCAACCTGGCCTTGAACACCTCCAGGGAGGGAGCATCCACGACCTCCCTGGGCAACCTGTTCCAGTGCCTCACCACCCTCACTGGAAAGAACTTCCTCCTAACATCCAGTCTAAATCTCCCCTCTGCCAGTTTAAACCCATTGCCCCTTGTCCTGTCATTGCAGGACCTTATAAATAATCCTTCCCCAGCCTTCCTGTAGGCCCCCTTCAGATACTGGAAGGCTACTATCAGGTCCCCTCAAAGTCTCCTCTTCTCCAGGCTAATGGTGATGTTTTAAAGAGTTTCATTTTACACATATGATGAATATAAGAAAATGAAGTACTACCTATTGTTTGAATGGTCTAACAGCTGTAGTACATTAAGAAACTAGAGTCTTTACCAGTGATTTGTCAGTATTTAGTAACAAGTATTAAGAAATATGGCAGAGACCTAAAGTGCAAAGGTATTCTCAGCTTGATAAGTTATCCAGTACCACTGCTAAATCAAACATAGGAACACAACACCTGCACTGTAACACTGATAGACTGCCAGGTAACATGATCTAGGCTCATACCTCTACCTTATGATAGAATTATAGAATGCATTCAGTTGGAAGGAACCTTTAGACATCACCTATTCAAATCCCTTCCATGCTAAGCAGGGACATCCTTAACTTGACCTGGTTGCTCAGAGCCTCATTAAGCCTAACCTTGAATATCTCCAGGGATGGGGCCTCTACCACCTCCCCAGGCAACCTGTTCCAGCGTTCCACCACCCTTCACAGTAAAAACCAGCTTCCTCATGTCCAACCAAAATCTACCTGTTCTAGTTTTAAACCATTGTTCCTTGTCCTGCTGCTGCACATAAAATGTCTCTCCTCAGTTTTCTCATAGGTCCCATTTAGGTACTAAAAGGACCCCACAAAGTCTCCTCCAACCTGAACAACCCAAGGTCTCCCAGCCTGTCTTCATTGGAGAGGTGGTCTAGCCCTCTGATAATTTTTGTGGACATCCTTTGGACCCATCCCACCATGTCTGTGTCCTCCTTATTCTGTGCACAGTACTCCAGGTGAAGTCTCACCAGAGCAGAGTGGTAGAATCACCTCTCAACTTGTTGACCTTGCTTCTTTTGATGCAGCTCAGGATCAGATTGGTCTTCTGTGCTGGAAGCGCATGTTGTTGACTCATCTCCAGCTTTTCAACCCCCAGCACAGCCAAGTCTTTTTCTGCAGAACTGTTCCCTGACACATCCTCCCCCAGTCTGTATTGATAACAAGGATTTCCCCCATCCCAGTGCAAGACCTTGCTCTTCACCTTGTTGAACCTCATGAGGTTCATTTGGGCCCACTTCTCCAGATCCCTCTGGATGACATCTGGTCCTTGTATCTCATAGTTGTGTATAAATCCAAACCCCAGTGAGCCACAGCTCCCACACACACAGGAAGGCTGAGACTGAAAGCTCACTTAAAGTGCTCAGATTGTAGACTACACACAAGCCACCTCCAGAGTTGTTGAGGTTGTGCTCTTACCAGGAGATGAACATAACTTCGTACCAGCATTCCTTTTAAAAGGGAAAGCTTTCAGAACTGTGGGGGAGAAAAGCATAAAATATACTCTACATGCCATTAAAACCAGAACAAAAGCAAGAATATTTTAAGCCTAGGAACTAAGCATTAGTCACATCCCTAAATGTTTTAGATCAACAGTATTGTAGTTAAATCACTCACATTATTAACATTGGTCCTGATTGCAATATCTTCTTGCAGATTTTGTAGAACATGTACAGTTTGGGAAATCTGAAGTTACCTTGATATAAAAATTCAGGCTGATCACCAGTTCCCCACAAAATTGTGTTCCAGAGTATTTGAGATCTTGAATGTCACAATTTACCAAAAACATGATAGAAAAAAGAAAAAAATAAAAAAAGGGACTACAACAACAAACCCAGGGGAGGGGGGAACACACACAAAACAAAAAGACACTACAGCTGATTCTAAATACATAGCAGTAATATCAGTCTGAGGAAAAAAATAATTGTAATACATTTTTAAGGGTTTAGAAGGAATCCTTTAAGAAAAAAAAAATAGCTGAACGCAAAGTTACAAAACAATGAGTGTTGAATGGTATTATGTACCTGAGGTAACAGCAAAAGCTGATGTTGGTGACCCCTTTCTGCATGGTTTGAAGTACTTTAAGCCACCAACAGCCCATTAATCTCCTGCTTTGATTTGAGAGGAGGTACAGCATGCCTTCAAGCCAGGTGAGAGATTTTTCTTATTTCTGCTGAAGGTTCCTAGTTATTAATTTCAAAGGGAAGTCTACCATAGCCAAACTGAATCCCAGACAAAGTTGCTGCTGCAAATCTGTGTAATCTAATTCAGTTCATGTTGACTTTCAGAGCAGAAAGAAATAGTATTTGGTCCTTTAGGATTCAACTCCACTTACTAGATTAAATACAGACAAAATTAATCTGAACAGTTCATCCATTCTTCCCATAAGCTATAGAAAAGGAAAGACATCTCTAGAGCACTACTCATTCCAGTTTCTGGAGGTGTCACTACCTTTCATTGACTACACAGGGAGCCTAGAAGTTTAGCTTAGGCTCTATGCATAAAAAAAAGACAGATTTCAACACTTAATGTTTCTTGATATTTTCAATGACGCAACCAAGTTTAATTTTAGCTACCAATAAGAAAATAAGCTGCTTAGTATACACAGGATGTGTGCAAGAATGATTGTATGACTATGTTAGTGGGTGTATTACCTAAAAAAAAAATCTCCAAAGAGAGGGGGAAAATACTCCCACCATCTCTGAAAAAGAGAAAGGTTATCATACTCTAATAATGTCTCCAAAGGCTGACACTAGATTGCTTCCCTACAGCTTCCTATTAGCATGCAGCTAATGGAAAATTGCAAGTCCTCTCTTTTGTCGGGCATCTAATGAACCCGATCTGTTTCAGGCTGCAGCCTATGGCTCCACACAATTTTACTCCACAACACTGAATGTCAAGTGCCACTCCCATCCCTCCCTGTGTTCCTAAAAACCTAACCAACTCATCCTCTGGGAGAAAGGAAAATGCTAACCACCAAAATTACAAACACTTCATTGTCTTATTACAATATGCTTATTTACATAAATGTCTTCTATTTCTCTTATTAGATCAGCCTGGCCAAAACAAAATTTGCATTTAAATAGCACGACGATAATTGACACCAAGTACCTGGACTGATTTTCATACACTTGTTTCCACACCTAAGAGGCAGGGGAAAGACAGAGCTTTCTCTACTCAGAGAACAAAAGATCAGTATGAGGTAATAAGCAGAATAATTTCTCAAAGTTTATTTTTTAAGTTTACCAGGGACCCTGCACTTTTAACGTGTGGTAAATATATGGCAGAGAAACAAACAGAAGACAAAAGGCAGGCTTGATCTAGCCAAGGGAAGGCTGAATTGGCTTCCATAATCTTGTAACCAAGACCAGAGGTACTTTTAGAGAGCAGCCCTAAGTAGAAACATGACAGCCAAGAGCTGCAATAAATGAAGGGCAACCACCATCACCTTTTGGGTTCATTTTTGAATAAGGGCAACTATCATACCAGCAATCATACACTGAGAAGCAGAAACACAGGTCCAAGTTAAAAAGGTTTTGTTATCAGAGAATAGAATTTCACTGGAAGGAAAGGCTGTCACTTCAGAGCTGAAAAAAGTTGCTGTAAGAAGAGTTACTGAAGCTGGAGTACCACTCTGCTGCAGAAAGGTGAATGAATTACACTTTACAGAACTACACTTTGCAGATAAGGCACAACAGAAGTCTTAGTCCCATTCTCCACTGAGGAACAGCAGCCTTGGAGAGACAAGTGGAACAAGTTTCAAACTTAAACTCCACCAGCTGCAGGAACTAGAACAAGTTCACAAACAAGTTTCCTGCATTGAAGCAATTCGGGGAAGACATCTCCTCTGAATACCAGCTAACTGTAGGTTAGTAACCCTACTAACTGAAAACATCCCCCAGACTTACATTTTACTACATGAAGAATACCAATTAGTAATTGCTTTGTCATCTTAAATGAAAGTCGAAAACAAAAGGAGCTAATTAAAGCTTTATGTCCTGCAGCTCTGGAACAACACAAAATATTATTGCTTGGATAAAGAATAGCAGTTCAGCAATAATTATGAGATGATTATGTTTTTATTTGGGGTTATTATTGCCTTTTCTCCGTTCTCATCCATAAAGGCACAGAAGTGTGTGTCATTGCCACATGACAAAGCTTCTAAATGAACCATTTCAATAAGATGAAGATTCTAAAGGAAGGCAAACAACATTGCAAAATTCAAAGAAGAAAACCTTGAAGAAAAGAGTTCTATGAACACAGACAAACTGCTCCAGCTAAAGTAGTGTATCTCAAATCATGGGCCATGAAGCACCTAAAAGGCTTACAAAGGACATCCTTCTTCAGACAAGATGATTATAAACATTTCCCCAGAGGATGAGACTAAGCACAGCAGTTCTGGTTGTAGACTGCAGGAGTTTCACAAGGAGGAGAAGAGTTAGTTACTCTGATTGCTGGCACACTAAGTCACAACAGATTTTAAACACTTCAGAAGTTTTTGGGGTGGGGAGAGTAGCCAAAGCATACAAAGCCTTAGACAGGTGGGCTGATGTACATGACATTTACGGAGTCTTCCTTTGTGTTAGCCTCTATTACATAAGCACAAGTGTGTGAATTGTCTGTTTGCTCAAATACTTTGTGGTTCAATGACAGAAAGAGGGTCTGTGACATTTAAATAAATTCAGCTCACTCCATGCGATGTCAAAACATGTTTTGTGTTTAATTTCTCTATTTTCTTCTCCAAAAAATAACTCTTCTGGAAAAAAAGAAAAAAAAAAAAAAGATGAAATTCACAACTGAACTCCAGGTATAAAGAAAAATTTCCAAATATCATCCAAGGCAGTAATTTTAAGTAATCAAGATTTGATGAATATTTAGTTCAGACTTGCAAGTCTCAGTCCTCAGATTAACACATTCCAGTTACTTCACCATTTTCAACACCATCCCTCAGTACTACAACACAGGTCTAAGACATGCCAGTCTGTAATGGTCATTTAGGAATTGCTTCCTCAGCCCAGCTCACTGAAATGCACTACCTTTCCATCCCATTGTGCCTGCTGTGACAGGATCATTGTAAAAAGCATCATTTGCACATTTCAGTCTTGCCAGAGAAGTCAGCTCTACATGTATTACAGTTTCAGGGCGTCAGTTCATGAGACCAGCTATATTTCACAGAATCACAGAATGTTAGGGGTTGGGAGGGACCTCTAAAATTCAGGTAGTCCAACCTCTCCCTACCAGAGCAGGGTCACCTACACCAGATCACACTGGAAGGCATCCAGGCGGGTCTACTCCACTGGGAAGCTAACACTTCCCTGAGTCCACTCTGTGATCCTGCTCCTGCATAACCATGTTCCAGTAAGTTAAATCATCCTGCTTTAGTCCTCTAGTTTTTATTACAATGCCAGCAATAAATAGCTACAGGACAACAGTCCTGCATATGCAAAATTCAATACTGCTTAAATACTGTTGGGAATCTTGATTCCAGTTCACTGGAGCTAAAGGACCTGTCAGGTTCCAGTATAAAGTTATCTTTATAAAAAGAACAATTTTATGCTCCATTTAGAGTTATTCATTTACACAGCAGGCTAAGCCTTTTCTTCCAAAGCCAGAGACTTATTCTGCTGAGCAATAAAGTGAGAGTCCATTACTACACACAATTATTGGTCAGCTCCTTTTATGTACCTTGTCACAGTCATTGTGGCATAATTTCCCAAAGGAGTAATTGTCACAGCACCTTAGGCAACATTTAATCTGCATTGACATGTTTTTAAAAGTGTGGGTTTGGTTGTTAGGTTTTGTTTGGATTCCCTCACACCCCACTCCTTTTTTTTTTTTTTTGGGGGGGGGGGGGGGCAGGGGGAAGAGCAAGGTATACACATGGGAGTTGGTATTGAGTTGGTTTTTTTGTTTTTCATTTTAGTTTTTTCAGTTTGCTTTTTGAAACTAAATTACTCCTGCTGGGTTTTCCATCCATGAAGAGAACATTTATCTGGGCACAGAAAATATTTAGCAAACAGAACACTATGAGAATGCAAATGTAAATATTTGACATTGCTGTTAACTGTTCTGCTGAATACAAGTTTCTGTACAAAAGTATCCTTATGCTCTGTAGTGAGCAAAGATTTTTTTTCCAGCTTCTTTCCAACCTCTCTGTAGATAATCAAATGAATGTACAATTAATTACACACTTTGCCATCTAAAAGAAGTCCAATGTCAAGACTTACACCTGTTTCAGACTGTCAACATCAGGAAAAACCTCAAAACATTCAAGTCGGTTATTTCTTTATTGTCAACACAAGACACTGGTCTTAAAGGGCACTATAGTAACACAAGTCTCAGTTGCAGACTTTTTGTCTATTTCACACATGCTTTCAAGTGGAAGTTTTGTGATGTCTTAACACTAGGCTTGGAGGTATGGATATTATTTATCTCACATAGCTTTATTCAAGGTCTTAATTGTGAAAGACATTGTTGACACCTGAAAAGATCAAGTGGTATGAATATAAGTTTTAAGAATGAGGCCCAGACTTTACACAATACATGAAATCATACAACTACGTCCATCACTACACAAATCTCATTCCAGATAGTCCCAAAGCACACGTAAAACAATGTGCACAGTGCCATCAGGTGTTTTGGTATTCACATAAACCTGTTTTCTGAAAGTGTACTACTTGATGTCAGAGTTGTCTTGCATACCCTACCTTGTTAGATTCACATCTATTCTCAAATTTTCTTTCATTCCTCAAAATTCCACAAAAAAGAGACTTTAGCTACTAAAAAAACAAACCCTGTGTTACTCAATATTGCCAGCTCTATGTGTAGACTTTGGAAAGC
Organism: Eubucco bourcierii; assembly: GCA_013396675.1. NCBI lineage: Eukaryota > Metazoa > Chordata > Aves > Piciformes > Ramphastidae > Eubucco > Eubucco bourcierii. The sequence continues at coordinate 35,518 of VWZE01001267.1, read as the reverse complement.
ACAAATGTGGGCATTTCCGTCTTCCTGTCTCAAGTCCAGAGTACACTGCAAATTATATTGTCTTCTGACAAATTCAGATATGCTCACTATTACCTGATCATGATCATAGACACACAAGTACTCATTTGGTAATTTGATTTTCTGATTCTTGCTTCTACAGAGCCTCAGTTGCAGATATTAGCCCAAGAATTTGCACAGAGTTGTTTGTGGTTTGCAGCCATCCAAAACGCATCAAAAAAATCCCTTTCAAAAGCAGCTGGACTAATCTCTCATTCCTCATGAAGAATTAGTGCCTAAGACTTCAGTGATGGTAATTGCCTCATTTAAGTACATATGAAAAATGTTAGTGGTAAAGCACTTCTAACTGAAATTTCAAGTCTGCAAATGGAAGTGCCAACATTTGCCTTTGCTGTTCCTTGAGTGTCTGCTGCAGTTTTGTACTGATAGCTTTATCAAGAACCTGAGTCAAAAGAATGTTTAATTCCACCCCATTTTGGTTCAAAGCCAGCATTAGTAGGTAATTGAGGACTTCTATTAATACTACTTTTTAATGGGTATTTTATGTATTGAAGTTACACAATCATTTAAGCTGATGTAATTTCTACTGAAGTAAAAATGGTCACTCAGTTCTCTCCATTGGCTAGAAATCTGTTAGTCCAAGGATCTACTAACATTTATGACAATATTAACTCTCCCTTCCTTTAAGATTCCACTTTTAACTCATCTTTTACAAAACCTTTGTATCCTGCAGCTGAACTATTAAGCACACAATCTGCCTTCTTCTGAGTTATCGTGGTCCAATGTATTTGTTCGCTCTGACAAAAAGAGCAGTGATCACTTTTCTGTCAGAATATGGAATCCAGCTGCAAGCTGAATTGTTGCTTTTAAAAAGTCAATTCCCTACCCTCACACCCTTCGGAATTAAATGATCCACTAATACACAGCTATTTCAGGTTCCAGATACAGAGTGCTCAACTTCCAGTGCTGTAAATGGACATGTTGAGAACCTGTCTCATAGGGTTCAAAAATCAGTACATGCATATTTTAACAAGTTCATGATTTTCCCTTCCTCCAGTAAAGAATTTAAAATCTGTGCATTGATGAATCCGTTCTCTTGAAGATCTTTACATGACACGGTTACTTATTTTTAAATAAACCTTACTTGCTCTGTTCTCCATCACAGATATATCAAGCAATTACCTTCAGATTTGTCCTCATTACCCAATTAAATCAAGTGGTAGGCATTTGACTTGGAGCATTTAGCTTTACAGAATCACAGAACATTAGAGGTTGGAAGGGACTTCTAGAAGACAGAGCGCAGTTGCCCTACCAGGGCAGGATGCCCTAGGGTAGCTTACACAGGAACGCACCCAGGTGGGCTTTGACATTCTCCAAAGAAGGAGACTCCACAACCTCTTTGGGCAACCTGTTCCAGTGCTGTCACCATCACTCTAAAGAAATTTCTCTTCATGTTGAGGTGAAACCTTCTCTATTCCAGTTTGTAGTTGTTGCTACTTGCCTTATTGCTGCTGACCACTGAACAGATTGGTCCCATTCACTTAACACCCACCCCTCAGATATCTGAACACATTGGTCAAATGCCCTCAGTCTTCTCCAGACTACAACACCACAGGTCTCTCAGTCTCTCTTCACAGGGGAGATGGTCAAGTGTCCTAATCTTCCTCATAGCTGTCCACTGGACTTCCTCCAGAAGGTCCCAGACTCTCTGGTGTATTCCAAGTTAGAATTGTGCAACCAAGGAACCTTGCATGAACTGGAGTCTAAGAATTGCATTAAGTAATTGATCCTTATTTTACTGTCTATCCTTTTTCGATGTTTATCCAGCCAGGTCATCCTAATCAAGATGTAAACCTGGTTGTAGAGTCACATATCTTGTGACCCAGTTTTTCACCCTTGCACATCTCAACCTGCATGCAAGGTGACTCCTTATTTGTTCTCATACTGGAAGAATCCCAAAGGAGACAAAATATATCTGTCCTGAGGACAGCAGGACACTGTACTGTTACCGCCAGCTCTTTTGCTCATCTCTTCTATAAAGCATACCAGTCTCAACCTGAAAGCAACTAAACTCTATCTTTAACTCATTACTTCCACAGAAATAGGTAGCCTTCTACCTGCTTAAAGTCAGCTGCAGCACATCTATGTTTCAGAGAAACATCATGCAAGTCTGTATAACCCTATAGATATGAACTTCAAATATTCATAACTAAGGATGAAACCATTAGCAGTACTTTATAGCACTTAAATTAAATCCTTTTCTCACTCTTCCTCCTGCTTTCTTATATCCTTAATGTCTAAAGGACACGTTTAGTTCCCAGAGAATAGCAGGTTTTTAAATTACTTGGTTCCATTTGCAAGTCACCTTGTCCTTTCCCTTCACCTTGCATATCACCATCAATTACCTTATTTTTTGTAATCTGTCAAGTCATTTCTCTGTTCTTTTGTACCCTTCCAGCCCTTTTTCACTCTCCCAGCTCTGACTTGTGAATCTGAAGTAGAGTGGTGGTGATATTGACCAGGAAATACCACATCACTTTCCACCAATGCCCCAGGTCATCACAAACTGCAAAAAAGTAGCTTACGGGAACTCAAGAGGATTTTGCCACCTTCAGTAGAAACTGTGGTTCAAAGATCCAATAAAGATTTTGAAACATCTTCTAAAAATTGTATCCAGCATGGCCCAGGCTTCAGTTACTCCAAGAACAAAGAGCAACCAACACACAACATCCATGACTTTGCAGCAGTGTCCAAATCAACACTTTTGGATCATCAACTCATGACTTGCTGTGAAGACAAGGAAACAATCTTGAAGGAGTTCATCCACCAGGGATCTTTTTTCTCAAAAAGTGCTATATCCACAGGATATATATCCACAGCTTCGTGGGAAATGGTGAGGCTGGTCCCTGGATGCAGGTTAACCAATGCAGTACAAGGCTGAAAATAGCAGTCTCTTTAAGACAGTTAGAAAAACTGAGCAGCAGCCAAGGTTCCACTTCACTCCACCTGTACAGGTATTTAAGCACTCCCTGACAGGTCTCCATGAGAGGGGGGAAGGGGGAAAAAAGTTATCTGACTGTTTACTTGCTTTAAAATTCTGAGCATAGAGATCACCCAGGAATTTTTATATCCATGTCTTGTGGATTTGCCATCCAAATTGCAGACTTTCTTTGGGCTGTTCAGTCTGGAGAAGAGAAGGCTCCAAGGAGACTTTATTGTGACCTTCCAATATCTGATGGGGGCCTACAGGAAAGTTGGTGAGGGACTTTTAAGGAGGTCAGGTAGTGATAGGACTAGGCCAAAAGAAGCAAAATTTAGAAGTGGGTAGATTCAGAATGGATGTTAGGAAGAAGTTCTTCACCATGAGGGTAGCGAGATACTGGAACAAGTTGCTCAGGCAGGTGGTGGATACTCCCTCCCTGGAGGTCTTTCAGGCCAGGTCGGATGTGGCTCTGAGCAACTTGATTTAGTGAGATATTCCTGCCCATGGCAGAGGTGTTGGAACTAGGTAATCCTTGCGGTCCCTTCCAGCCCTGACAACTCTATGATTATACAATTTTAAGTCTTTCAGTTGAACTGGCCTTATAACATACAAGAGCAGAAATAACCAATATTATTGGTTATTTTATTATTATTATTATTGCTCACTGGACTGATGAGCAAACAAGATTCATTCAAACAAGCATTTCATGTGACACCATTCTCACTTTCTACATTTCCTCTAGAAGTTATCAGAAGTCATGGATTCTGAATTCATGCAAGTTCATTTTGCTTCCTAAATTCTTAGAGGGACCAAACAACTAGAGAAGATGACATGTACCTGGCAAAACCAACTTGTATGTTGAGTCCAGCTGACTAAAAGAGGAGAGCACAGTAGAATATAGTTAACACCACACCTACCACACTAATCCCCACACATAGCTAGAGAAACAATGCACTTCAATTGTCATTTATGTACTTTGTGGTAAGAATCCAATTGCTGGTTGAGTTCGAGGGGACAAAAAAACCACACTAAAATTGGTGTTGAGCTGTCAGCAGTAGCAATCAAAAACTTGAACGTTACTGTAGATAATGTTTTAAAGTGTATCTCTCAAACAGGAAACTCTAAAAACAAAGAGCTGAACTGTAAGGTCAGATGAAAATGAACTGGTTAAGATAAGCTATTGATGAGAATTACATTTGTGTTTCCTGTCATTGCTAGAATTAAGCAATCTGGAAGAATCTTCTATAAACAGACTGACCAGGTTAGGCTATTACACTTCCATTGGTAACAATGTGACAGGAAAAACCCTCAAGTTGTGCAATTACTACTGCTATAACAGTGAATAGCCTATGACAATCTTTTCTGAGGCACAGTGAGAACAGATATTGAAGTTACTACAAGCATCCTAATAGTTACCTGCAAGAAAGAGACTGCTCAGCTATTTTTAAGTAAAAAGGGAGAAAGTCAGGCAGTAAAAGAATCTGCATGCAGTGTAATCCAGGTCTGAAGGCAAAGTCTCAGGCAAAGTTAAGCCAAGAAGAGATGTTGGAATAGACTTGGTACAACTGGCAGTCTGCAATGCCAATTTTTGTCTTAGAATGACTAGGAAGCCTTATGGGACAAAATGGCAAAACTCTACAACAAACATTAAGAACTACACACTAGAGTTGTGACATCCATCCCACACAGAGCCAAATTCGTCCATACATCTTTTCCATCCAGGTTTAAGTGGCAGAGCTACATCCTTCAAGCAAGCCAGTGCTGCATGTGAAGCAAAAGAGGCAGTAGTGCAGGTCAAAGTATCTTAGTCACTATGTCTCATTGTACCATTTGTTCCCTCTGCTTGTGCTCAGCAGCCTGATTCAGGTAGTTATTTGCCAGCCTACTTACATGGGTCTTTACTCAGTAAGATACTAAAGCCTGTGATTATCACCATTTTCAAGCCAAGCACAATGAAAACGATGTGCTGCATCTGTACATATTAGATTTTCTTTTGGTGAAATCAAAGCCAGATAAGCCATCCACAGAACATACAACCCTGATGCAACACCCACATGCTCTCTCATTTCTCTGCTCATTCTCTACCACCACATTCACAGAGATTAATCCTTTTTTTGCATTAATCTCTGACTGTTCTGTTCCCTCCTGCCACCAACATCAGGGAAGAAATTAGCTTTAGGCGACAGAGCAGACAAGACATCTTCAATCAGTGAAAGCTTGGCATTGCATTTTTCCTGATCTTTATTATGAGGGAACCCTAAAGCCTTAAAAGAAGTCATTACTGATGGACCTGAATATGTTTTTAAATCTATTGTACCACATATCACCCAGACAACTTGTCTTTTCAGGGTTTCACTTGTGTAATCTATCAAGGAAAGTGGAGGAGGGTAAGCAGGGTCTGCAGTGAGAAAAGAGGCCTTTTTGCCTGTCACTTAAATCTTAACTAATGGCATAGAACAAGGGGTATTCATATTCTGCGTAGAATTGAATCCCCAGGCTGTCTCCTTTCCTCCTCCTTCCATAAACTTCACATTGGCAGAGTGCAGTTTCAGCAAACAACAAAAGGATTCATGAGAAACGAAGTCTTTGAGATTTATATATTGAAATCAAGAAACTTTTAAATGCCTTGTTTTGACAACGCTTGACTAACAAAATGGTTTTTAAATGCTCCTTTCAAGCTTAGTGGTAAGTTTTCCCATAAAGACAATGACAGAAGTTTCAAAATCTGATGCTATTTTTCTATTTAGCGAAACAAAGATTTACTTTTCTTCCCCCATACAGCATTATTCTATTTCATGAGGGATATGGTAATTTAAGAGAACCAGACTTTCTCCACAGAAATATTCTGGTTTTTACCCATGTGCACGGCTCAGACAAGAGAGGGCAGGCCAGAGTTTGCACAGGAAGTGACATTGCTGTTTTTCTCCCACAGTTTGCTGGGAAAGAGTGGCAGCTACTGAGTCCCACAGGCATCTCGGGTGAAGGGCAGTGGGAATTCGTCACAGTAGGCCTAAATACGCCTGAACGTGTCCTGGCTTGCCCACACATGTTCCCCTGCTCCCCTTCCTTCTGTTGCTGGGGGGAAGCAACTGTGGGAAAGGAAAACAAATACCTTGGCTTCACCTAATATGGTCACGCTTGACAAAGTGCCATTCTGATAGGCTTCTTTGTGTCCAAAGGTCCATTAGTTTCATGCTACATTGATAAAAGAGATGAGCAAATAGAGACAATGGGCTGCTGCTGACATTGCTTTTGCCTCAATGTACTCTCTGTGCTACGGCCTTATTGTATCCTGCCTACCCCTCTGCAAGACTTCTGCTGCATCGTCAGTCAAGAGGAACCAGAACCAGGTTAGAGACTGTACCAGGCTCCCGGTTGACAAGCAGAAGAAAAACAACTTATAACCCAAAAGGTTATAAAGTAGGCATGTTTAAGCACAGCACTGGTGCACAGAGGATCTCTCCACCAGAGAAAGTGGCATTCCCAGCTCCCAACCTTGTGGTTTATATGTTGTTACTTATTACATATTCATGAGAGTTTGTTGTGGGTTTAGAAAGCCAACAGAATGAAGCTCTTGAATGAATTGGAGAAAAACAGATATGTATTTGGAGAGAGACTTACAGACAGAAATCAGAAGGCAGATACAAAATCCATAGCAAATCCCTTTGAATTTTCCCTCCAACCCAAAACTAAACCTATAATCCCCAGTGCTCCAATCCTCACCCCCACCCCACCCCGATGCCTCTGCCATCCAAGACTCCTAAACGCAAGCTTCTGGAGGCCCCAAAACAGACCTACTCCTTACATGTTTGTCCCAATAAAGCAGCTCCAACCAGACACATGGCTGGAGGGGGAAGAAAGGATGGTGAGGCCAGCTCACTCTGAGTTTATGAAAACATAGCAGAATTATGGGATTGAATAACAATCTTCTAGTCCCTATAGGATTTTTCCTTAAACCCTGTAGTTCCCAAACTTGGGTAGAGTTCCAGGGAAAGTTTATGCATACACAAAGTACTTCCAAGAGGTGTTTTATGTCGGCCTGCCTACAGACCTTATCTTTTACACAGGTGGGTGCTACCCTGGTGGTGTTCTCTGGGGTCCTAAGGATGAAAATGAAGCCCTTCCTTGCACTGCCCTCTTGGTTGCAAAATGTGCTGAGCTGTATAGCTTATCATCGAGCCCAAACTTCTAGGTCGGTTCTGACCAGTTTCAGGGTCTCTGTAATCATCTTCGCTTCCTTATCTTGATGTCTCTGGCACTCAGTGTCTCTGTCAGAGTCCTCATTTCCTTATCTCAATGCCTCCCCGTGGGCAGATATTTCACAGCTTGTCCTTTGATAGTTTTAGGTACGCAGATATGTAGAGTTATGCGATTGCAGAAGTATTTCTACTTCTAAACCCCATCACAGTTCCCTGAGGAAAGAACCTGGGAAACTTCAAAGCCTCTAGCAGCTTTGAAGCCACTGACAGCAACCCCTCCACATGCTTTGTGTACTGTCTGGTACTATGATGTAGTCCTGGAAATTCAGGGAGATTGCTTTGTGAGTAGATACTCAAAGCCTCTTTAGCAAAATTCTGTAAACTCTTAAGTGAGTCTGAAGACCTTTTTGCCTTAGCAGAACAGAACTTCTCGAGTCCATCTAGTGGACAAACAGTATAATTGACCACAAGAACCTCTCCCAGTTTTAACGGTTTAATGTTTGTTTTGATTCTTGCTAGTTCTGTTTCTTAAGTGTTCTAGAGACCCTGTTTATTTCCCTCTGTATAATGTTTTCATGACCGTGCAAAGAACCCATTATTACTGAAAACATTGATTGATAACAAGTTTCTGAATAACAAAATTAATAAACTGTATTAATTTTCAAAATACCATCTTGCACTCATACCTAACCATTACAGAATGCCACAAGGGGAATGACAGCTCTCCTGCCAGCTCAGAGAGAGAAGATAATGCACTATTTGGTCTAGCTCTAAGAAAATATTTACAGTTAATAGGTAATATACTAGTTATTATTTGACATTTATACTGAAATAAAAGAAGGTTCCCTGCCTTAGATGCCACCCTAACTTTTCTGTCACTTCCTTTATTTCAGTTGCTAATACTACCAAAGATGGGTTCAAGACTTTGACTTATATTAAGTCGCTTTATTTTGCCTTGTTTCCCTGCTAAGAAATTTTCTTCTCACTCAAGACATATGCAAGCACCTCCTCACACATACTGCTTTTTTTTAAAGGGGCAAGAGAGAGGAAAGAAGGAGAGAGATGAAAGAAAGGAGATGCTTGCAGAAGTCATCTCTAAGGAAATCAATGAGCAATGATGCTTCTTCTCTCTAATCCCATTATGGTTTAAGTGAGACACTTGGGATAAAACACAACTAACAAATAACAACAAAAAAGGTCCCAACCATAAGGCAAGGCCTGCAGCAATATTTCTGTTGTGGTATCAGGTGGCAAAGTTCATGGGCCCCCATAGCTATCCCTAAGACTCAAAAAGAAACCACAATCTCCCTTTCCAATTTATTTCTTGCCAGTCAAAGCCTCAGGACTATATTCAAATTTTGTATTCTAGATTTACAGAGAAATAAAGCCTCACCAACTCCAGAGGCAGTTGCTTCATTAGAAGCTGAGTGAAAACATGTCAGCAATTGACAACTGATCAGTCCCTTGCTAATTTGAAGAAGTGGAGAAGGTTTCCAACTAAAACCAAGTTACTACATAAAATACATAGAGGCAAGGCAGCTAAGTGGAGAAAGTTGTTTTGATAAGAAAATATAACTCCCAATTCTACACTAAGAGATAGGGCAAAGCATTGGTTAAAGGATGACAACAGGTTGGTTCAAATCCTAAGTATATTTTCTTAACTTACAGATCTCTCCAAATTGCTGTAATGGAAATTTTGTGGAAATGCATCCACATTTTCTTAGGCTGGCTCATGTCTTGGTGGGTTTGGAGGAAACTGAAATATGTACTTCAAGCCACAACAGGAAGTATTGCCAAGATAATGAAAAAATAGGCAGAAGTATGTATCTAGAAAGGTTTTGGTTTGCAAAACAGGTCATGAGATAATTTAGCCAACAATAACAAATGATAACTGCATTCTCAGACCATTGGGTGAAATATTTCCTCTGCATTCTCACATGATATGTTTTTCCCTCCCCCAGTTCACAAGTCATAAATCCTTCCCTATTCAGAAAAAAAAATTATTGTTAATGAAGCATGCAAGCTCATACATAACACTAGTTGCTTCCTTGTTACAGGCACAAAAGCTCCTGAACTATAAGTGTTAGTTTTGAGTCTTCATGTCTTGGATTCTGCATCTGACTTGCAAACACATTTAATTAAAGGAGCTACACCAGAAGTTGGTTGTCAACATCTGAATGATTTATTCAGTTCAACACAAGCTTCCGGGCCAGAGAGCTCTGCTCTAGTCCAGCCCATAGCAGACATAGACTCAGTTCCAATAACACTGAGAGAGCACTGTGCAGAATTCAGTGATTTATTTTCTCCAACCTTTAGTTTATAGATTAGGGTAAAACTCCTATTTCCCCACAGGGAATAATACCATATGCAAATATTGTACACAACCTGAATTTGTTCTAGAAGAGATAGGGAAGAAACATGCAGAAAAGAAGAGAGTTAATCCAGCTCCAAAATAGAATCAGTCCTCAGACCTGGCTGCAACAGCCAAAGAGGATTTCAATTGTATTGAACTTGCCCAAAAAAATCTCCACTAATTGTTTACCTCATTTTCATGCTGTGTAAGTGTGGAGGGGACCTAGTTTTAAAATTGAAATTTGATACACAAGACACAGGACTACTCTTAACTATAAATCTTGCATCTTTTCATTGTGTAAGGCAACAGAGGCAAGTTAGATCAGCAGCAGCAACTAATGAGCTGATCAGTTACACAATTATTTACTGTTATTAAAAAAAAAAGATGGTTACTCTGGCACCAAGAGCTTCTATCAGATTTGATTTTCAAAGATGGAGAATGCCTCTTAGCACTACACACAGTGGGCTGAAACTATTAGAACTTTTCATAGGGGCTCCTCAGAAATATTTTCACTCATCTTCCATTGCAGAAAGTTCTGCTACTTGCTAGTCACTTTTCTGACTGACTTCATAAACCTTCCTCCACAACTCCTCAAAAAAGAAGGGCAGGGGGAAGTTGCTGCCCAGAGGAATAAGGCCGTAACAAGATTTCTGGCACCTGTGGGACTAAATCCAAGCCAAGAGCAGTTTATACTACTACTCAGAACTGGATTCCAACTCTTCTAATTTCAACTCTACTTCCTTCCAGCTCACATCACCCCTTAGGGGTCAGGGCTCTAGCATATGAGTCCACACCCCAAGGACTGAAACTCTCTCCTTTATGGAAGATCAAGCCTGCATTCCAATTCCTTATGCAATACCTTGGAAATACCTCCAAAAATAATCAAGGAGTCAAAACAGGTACTAGAAGTAGTAATGTTGATGCATTTTTATGCACAAGTAGACTTTTACAGGACAAGTGATGCAGACTGGTGGAAGACTGCCTGCAAGAAAAGCAGTTCTTTCCACATCTGCACATTTCCATTTCCTCCTTTGATGAACATAGTGAACCTGTGGATATAAAGCTGACTACAGTAGTTTCTAAAACAAGTAGTTCTAATAAAAAAAGCAAGCTGTTAGATCAACTACCTGTTTGAACCTCACTAAGGCTAAATTTATTTCTGATGCAAGGAACTTGATCATAGTGTGGAAGTAGCCCAGAGCTACACTCAAGCAAGTCTAACAGAGTCAAGACTTAACATCTACCTGTAGTCATCTGAAGTTACCTTAGGTCACTTCAGTGTCGTTTCAAACTTGGTAAGAACAACTCTGAGGCACACCACCACCACCAGGGCAGCTTTGAGCAGAGAATCATTAACTTGGAAATTTTCATGGTCTGCAGTATTGTAATAGCAGAAATCAATGCAGTTCCCCAAGAGCAAGTGGATACTTCCTATCTGCAAAAAAACAACTGGCAACATGGGAACCAGGCAATTTCAGTATTTTTAAATATACTTAAGCAATTTCTGTTTTCATATTATGAAAGCACTAAAATGTACATCAAGACACTTCATCACAAACAGAAAAATACACGTAGTCACACAGGCCTACAAGTTTCCTATGTGAAGCCCACAGGAATGTGGTCCAAAGTCATCTAAGAACACTTACTTTCTAGCACTTGTAGAGTAGCCAGTCAAGGTAAAAAACAACCCAGGCCTTCCCAGGATTCTTGGGATCAGTACATCTGAGAGTAGTCAGGAATAGAACCAGATTAGCAGCTCAAACACTGTGCTAGGCCTAAAAACAAGTAATATTTCATGGAAAAGGTGGCCTGAAAATTTGTGTTTCTACAGTAAGATTAAGGGGGGAAAGCGAGTTCGGCTGATCAGGTTGTCCCTTGAAATTATTGTTATTTATTATTTCTATTATGTTAATCAGATCTGCAAGCCAGAAATTCTGCCAACAGTTCTGCTCATCCATTCAGGAAAAAAAAAGAAGCACACCACAAAGCAGCAAAACCAACCAAACAACAACTCCCCTATCCATTTTTTTTTTCTTTTTTTTTTGTAAATTAAAAACACAACCACATAATGGTCTACATGTCTCATTAAAATGTTCTGGTTCAAGACAAAAGCAGATATTCAGACTAAATAATTTTTCTGAAGACATAGAACAGAAGAAACATTTTTCTCTGGTTAAGTAAAGAGAAGCTAGCAAAAAAAAAAAAAATTTCTTAAAAGCATGTATTCCTTTAACCTTTTAGCTTTTCCCCAAAAGCCCAGCCAGTAGGGGGAAGAAATGTCTGTACCTCCAATAAGCTCCTAACACATACTTGTGAGCTATACTTCTGAATGAGACCAAAATAGACCTTAAAAGCTCTGGAGCACTAACCCAAACATGGTTCTGCTTATTCCTTCTGAAGAAATACCTCCTTGCCTGACTTGCCCACCTAATAAGGTAACATAAAAGCACTTAGACCTTTCTTGTCATCTCCTGCTGTCTTTGCAGAAGAAAGAAAGGAAGAATAGGCAGCACAGCAGTTACCTCTCACTTCAGGAGAGTCCATTGACCCTTAGAAGGCTTGGGCAAGAATCAGTAGACTCTTTACACCTAGGGGAAGCAGGTGGCCAAGAGGATCAAAGTAATGGAACAGCTGGAGACCTTGGACTCAGAAAATAAGACATTAAGTGTCCTCAGTTCTACTTTGCACTCTCCTAAATGGGCTTGTAGATGTCACTGGGCTGCAGGACACAGGAACAAGAATTCTTCTAGCACCATAGCCAAATGCAGGTCCTACAAGAGATGAGTGCTCTGACAGTTATCACAGGAACAGACACATCCTAAAGAGCAAGATACAGATGTCTCCAACCACACAAGGAAATTAAAATGTTTCACAGTCATAATACTAGCAGCCGAACACCAGTGGCCTGCATTTGCATCATGTGTGCTTGCATACTGCATGGTAGGGATATAAATCCAAGGTTCAAAGTTACCAACATTGCTCTGGAAGCACTTCTAACGTCACAAAAGATGACATTATTTCATCCTCTGAGATATTGTAACACTGTATAGCACTGACCTGACAAAATTTTATCATCTCTTTGACCAAGGCAGACTTCCCTTGGTCTTCTTACAAAGGATTCTACTGTGCCCTATCCAATTTTTTCACCACACATTTTTCTTTCACTTCAAATCTGAGATGTCTTAAGTGAAAAGCACACTGTTATTAGTATCACACTTTTTTTTCCCCCCCCCTGCAAGTGTGCATTAGTTTTCATTTGTGTCCTTCTGGGAAACAGGACTATGCCTTCTCAAATTTGGTCCCCACAGCCCAGCCACAGCCATGCTTCCCTTTCTGTTTCTGACAGCTCCCAGTTAAAAAGTACTTTCATGTACATGCTATACAAAAGCACTCCTGCTCCCACAGTTTGCTTGATAACCACATTAGCAAACAGCCATTTTTGCAAGTGAATTCTTGGAAGCAGTTTTAAGCTGGTTCAGAACCTGTATGCTCTACCTAGATCCCAACCCTGTTCTCTCTGTCCTGCTACAATAAAGAAAAGGAGTTTTAGGGGTTTTGCAATGTTGTTTTGACTTTTCTTCTGGGCTGAAAAAATAGAGGACATGAGAGCACTCAAGAAAAATCATTACCCTTCCCTAACCATTCACTTAGATCACAGCCAGATCCAGACTACAGGGACCCTTGATGCAGACATTAGCAGTCAAAGCCTGTTATGATAGATCTGATGCAGCCTAATGATTTTAGCTTGAACTTGTCTGCCTGAAAAGTGACAAAATATGGGCAAAACAGATGTCACTTTACCAGCTGAGACTAGTGATGAGCTTCTATAAATTGGCCCCAAATATCTTCTTTCCATTGCTATTTTAGTGTTTAGAGGATTTAAGTGAAACAAGAAAAGAGCAGTGAAGCAAATAAAATGCTATTCTTTCTTCTTTCTGGTTGCTTATAGCAGCCTGGTTAAAAATGCAGTATCTCCCTAGGGTAGGGTTTTATATGTAGACACCATGAACCCTTTCCTCCCTTCCGTATGACTAACACCCTTTTCAGACCCAAGGCTGTCAGACTGTGTAAAGGTCCAGAGTGAACAGACTGACTGGGAATCAGAAGCAGCCCAGAAACCTCATCAGTAAGAGCTGGAGTAAAGCAAGAAGTACACAGTTTCTTCTAAGACAAAAAGGGAAACCACTAGACCTTATGTGACACCATAAGGATCATTGGATGAGGCCTTGAGTAACCTGTACTAGTGCAAGGTGTCCCTGCCTATGGCAGGGGGTTGGAACTAGGTGATCATTGAGGTCCCTTCCAACCTTACCATTCTACAATTCTATGAAACCTGCAAAGATGAGCCAAGGAAAAAAGCTCTCCCTTGGAAGTTCTGTAGACTGGAGGAGGTTATTGCCTCAAGGGTGGGAGGGGAAATTATGAATTTTTGGAGGAGATAAGTTAAATTTATTTTAGTGTTGTGCAAAAGTTATTATGGAGCGTTCAGGTGAAGTGTTCCAGAAGATATCCAGTAGAAGGAGGTTACAAGCAAGTGAGCTATGAAAAGACCTTCAGATTGGCATTTATGTCTTAATTATGCATCATAAAAAGCCATAGAAAACCACCTCAGGTCACTCTGGGATCAACAGAACTTATTCTAATTCCTTTCAGTAGGAAAATTCCAGCAAAAAACAGCCTGAATTTTTGACTGGAAACTAGTCAATGTGGAAAGAGTAAATAATCAGGTGTCAGAGCCTGACTTGAGTCACTGAGGGTTATGAAAACACTTGTTTTGTAGAAGCACTGTTATGCACTTTGGTCTAGGCCTTCAGAGTTATTTATCCCAAGTCCGTCCTTTACATGCCATCAAGTAATAATTATATCTCACTGCTCTACACACAATTCAAGTGCCTTGCAATTTTCTGTATGCATAATTAAAATTACAGACAAAACGGTAGCTGTGGATACAAACACAATGTTTCAGCATTAAGTTTAATATCAGCAGGCAGGAGAGTAATTAGTTAATGGGCATGCAGAGTTTTTCTTAAAGGGCAAAAGCATTAATTACTATTTCTTCTGTTTTAAATCGCTTCACTAAACACACTCCTTCTAGAGTACATCTAAAGATTTATTTCAGTTCAGGTATTGTTTCATGTAATTTAAATCCAGGCTTAAAATTAGCCATCACTCTGGGAATTGGTAAGGACTATTATTCCTAGTGTTTGGGGTTTTTTTTTTCCCCTTGAGAAGTAAATACCATGCACTCTAGCAGCAACTCACAAAAAGCATTAGTGATTCTAATGTTATCAAATGCACTAATTTACCCAATTCAACAGCCATTTCCAAAAAACAAGTCTTTCTTAAAGTGTCCCTGACCACCCCATGATCATTCATTCATGCTGTGTTTCTTACACACTGCAGGATTTTATTGGTTTTTTTTGTTGTTGTTGGTTTGGGTTTTTTCCCCCATTTGGTTTGAGTTTTTGGTGGGGTTTTTTGTGCCAGCAATTTACAGTATTAACCAAGTTCAGACAGAGGTTACAGTCTCCACACCCCCCCTCCAAAAAAAAAAAAAAGTAGAAAAGCAAAAAAACAAAAACAGCAACAAACACCAAATAAATAAACAAAAAACACCAAAAAAACCCCAAAACAACCCAAACCTTAGCTTCACATACAGATAAACAGATCAGCAGCAAAGCTTCACACAGGTGAGGGAATTGCACCCTTTCCAATTCTAGCATTGTTGAGTCTGTTCATTATTTCACCCAGGCAATACATGTTTACCAGAAGTAACTTTTTATATGGGAAACTTTCAGAGTCACACATGTAGCAGACATTATATTATGACAATCCAGGGCCAGCAGGAGAAAACAACGCTCTTTCCCAACAGGCACAAACAGAAAAGTCTCCCATGAAGACTGATGATTTGCATCACTTCAGGTAAAAGAAAAAAAAAAACACAACAAACTTCTGCTGTTATGTTGTTGGAGTCTAAATTTCACCATGTCAGCATCCAATGAACAGCAACTCTATATGCTTAGCCTGAGTAGCATTAGTCCATAGCAGAGCTGCATTTGTCACTCAACACCATGTTGTAACTGACACACAGCCAAACTCTGAGTTCTGAACCTTCCAAGCCACATGACCCAACTCCAGTACCAAAGAGGAGCTCTAATCCTACAGACACCACATACCACATGGGTTGGTTCCCCACAACTGATATCTGAGAGTTCTTTCTCTCGGCCCTTTGTTCCCTGTCCTTCGCTAAAGTTATTGTTACTACAAAGCTCTTCTTAAAGAGGAGGCTCTGAAAACACTAACCCTATAATCATTTTTATTTGGGAACAGCCCAGGTAACCCCTGCTAGGAAATTCAGCCTCCCACTCTGTCCCCAGCTGACTGTTTTTACAAAAAGACAATTCTAATTTCCAGAGTTGCAGCTGCATTTAAAGTGCTTCCAGTGGCATAGCTGAAGCATTCAGAGGGTGAAAGTATAATAATAATGCTAGTTACTCAGCTACTGGAGGAAAACAAAAAACTATTCCCACCAGCAGAGGAAGAGAGGAGTTGTTCAAGACAAGTTTTTATATCTGTTATCTATATTTTGCATGACTACCAGTCTTCCCTGTGCATATATACAAGCTGAAGGTTTTATGTTCTCCTTCAGAGGTTATTAAATATTGCCCTTACTATTTCTAGACCTTCAGGAGTCTAGCAAGGTGTATAAACATAGATACTGATTCATACTTGCTAAAAACTTCACCATTGTCACCTAATTATTGTTGGTGCTAATTAAAACACTCTATGCCAACAGTCAACGCTGTGACACTAGATTGAAAGCACCTAAGCAATTCGTCATATCGCTAAAATACGCAGGCACGTTTCTCAGCACCAGAATAATTTAGAAGTGAACCTTGCTGCAAGATAATTGCAAGACACCTTTCCTGGTTTCTTGTGTCTTCAATTAGTGATTGCTGCAAGAAGCTTAAACAGCAGCTGTAACTCTGTGCCACCCCAGAAATCTCTAAGGGGCAGGTCACAAGGCCAGTTTCTCAGAAGTAAACCATTACAACTCACTTGCTATTAAGATCAGGATGTAGAATACATGTGAAATAGAATGTAATTAAGACCGCTTTCCCTGAGAACCATTTCCTTCAGGACATTATTTGGAAATTGAGTGTTTTGATGAAAAGCAGTGAAAAACCAATCCCCACACCAGGTAGCAAGGGCTACCTCTCAGGATTACTTTCATAAAATATTAAGCATCCACATCAATTGTCTACTCACAGTAGATTAGGCTGAAATAAAGTTTACCAAGCTGATGTTGAGTCACGTTGTTCAATTCACAACAGACAGCTGCCTAAATTTCCAGTGAAGTAGGTCTGAATAAGGGAAGACAAATAGAACATAATCATTTGTTCAATTTCTCATACTGAAGGCTAAAAAGTCATCCAAGGGGCTTGAGTTTTATTGATTTTTTGGTTTAGAGTTTCTTTGGTTCTTGGGGTGTTTTTTGGTTGTTGTTGTGTTGGTTCCTTAAAGGGTGGAGGGGGTTAAGTCCTACCCATAGTGCTTAATAGCTTTGAGCAGCTGTTTAAAACCACTTAATGAAAAAAAAGTAATTCTTTATTTTATTATACAATTGAGAACAATTAGAGAACCATGGAAGCAAGGCTGTAAGAAAGATCTTGGTACTGAATTGCTATACATCTCTAAAAAACCTATATACTGGGGCCAAAGTGTAACTTCACAGTACCACAGAAGGTTAGAGGCTGGAAGGGACCTCAGATGATCATCCAGTCTGACCCCCAGTGCCAGTGCAGGATCACCTATACCAGATCACACAGGTATGCACTCAGATTGGTCTTTAATATCTCTCAAGAAGCAGACTTCACAACCCCCCAGCATTCCATCACGCTCACAATGAAAAAAATCCTCCTCATGTCTACAAAGAACTGCCTATGCCTCAACTTCCACCCATTGCCCCCTGTCCTGTCATTGGGTGTCCATCACTGAACAGAGCCTGGTTCCATGCTCCTGGAACTCACCCTTTACATAGTTATAAATATGAATGAGGTCACTCCTCAGTCCCCTCTTCTCCAAATGAAAGAGCTCCAGTTCCCTCAGTCTCTCCTCACAAGGAAGATGTTCCACTTCCTTAATCCAAAAACTGTCACAGTTCCTGGCTGACCATCTCTCCTCAGACACAGGGCTTTCAGGAATGAGGGAAATATTTAAAATGCCGTTTCAGATCATCACAACAAAAGCTCAAGTACTCAGTGGTGCCGAAGTACTAGGAGAGTAGATTCCTAAATAGGAATAGGGTACTGGAAAACCCCGAAAGAAGAGTAATGAAGGCATGCCATTTTAGAAGAAAATAAAAATGTTAAATACGACACTGTTCTAAAAAACCTATTGCCATCTTTCTTCACTCCAAATTTCACATCAGCTCAGCAGATAAAAGCAGAGCTCTCTTATAAGTCACCCTTTAAGATTTTTGCCTGACAGGATATGCATTCATAACACAGCATCTTTCTTTAACAGAGTAGAAATGCATAATAGTTAATCTTTGCAGGGGTTCCAACAGATTCAGGAAACAGTCAGTTTTGCTTTCAGCACTCTGGTCAGGAAGTCTCTCACAACTAAGACGACTGTTCAAGACAGAACTAACCTCACACAACGATGCTTGGGAAGTCACAGAACAAAGAGCTGACATCTCCTAACACCAAAGCAATGAAGACAACATGGGTGTATTGTGTCAGCCAGACTTGCAGGCTTCACTTCTTTTTGGAATGGTCCAAATGTCTGCAGAAATACACATCACCCTAATGAGTTTGTGAGTGTGTTTTAAAGACAGGATTTTTCAGCAAGTTTTGAAATGCTGGATCTTAACAGTGGAGATTTGAACAGGTTTGAGCTGAACTTGTACTCAGACTGCCACAGATGCTTTACAAATGCTCAGCTGAACCCACTAGACAGAAGAAAATCATATGGGATGGCTATCACTGGGACATAATTTTGTCAGGGCTTGAGATGACTAATGCATTGAAACAGAGACACACAGTTAAACTGACAGCCAGCACTGCATTTGGAATGAGGCATTCCCACTGTTTGCATCTTTCCATTGTTTAGCCACTTTTAGCCAGCCTCAGAAGTCACAAGCCGTATTTCACATGCAAGTTCATACTTTACACTCATTTAAGGAGTAGCATTAAAATCCTTCAAAGTCCTTTTGCCTGTGCTTGAAGAGTAAAAGGGACTATTCCACTGCAAATAATTAAAAGCTTCCCTTCTTCCCTCTGTGAAAGAACATATGGCAGAAGTTATCCAAGTGACATGTATTATTAGAGAATAGAGGAGATGCAAGTAACTTAACAGGCAGATGCTTAGTTTATTAAGAGACCTATACAGTGCAAGGCATTCAGTACAAACCTCCTCCAGGTCTGGAAGAATTTCAGTGACACCAATTAACAGACACACACCTTATACTTCTAAAGCAAGAGCATTTAGCCTGCTAGCTTCAGCAATGAATGAGAACTAAACTGAGCACTCATTGCTGCAGTTGTCACTCTTCTGTGTGTCTACCCAGAACAGTTCAGTAGACCTGATACCACATTAAACAAATCTTTAAACAGAGATAAAAGAAACCAAAGCATTTCTTAAAGGAATAGTATATTCAACACATGCTAGAAATTCACATCTGAGGCATAGCAAATAAGGACAGATTATTTTTTTTCCCCATGCATCAGGGACTTCTGTTTATATAAACAGAAAAATAATTACCTTCAGCAAGTTTAAGTCAACCTTTCCAGAAAAAAAGGGAAAACAACTATGTTAAATACAACTCTATGGTTAGAAGTGCCTTCCAAGATAAAGAGGACATTCATGCTTGCCACCTGTTTCTTTTTAAGATGAAACAACCCACTGCCACCTGCTATATTCTTCTAATTTAACCACCTGTGTTCTGCAGAGACATCTCTGAAAAATACCCAAAAAAGTTAACTAATCCCTGCATGAGATCTCCAACTTTGCGTCTGCGAGTACCACAGACATTTCAACCCCTCCCAAACACACACAGTTGAACAAATAGATATCACAAGCTGTACAAATAGGCATCACCACTAATTATTTGAGCCTAACTAACTATACAGATCTTTTCATCAATACTCAGTCTATTGATGTGCACTTAGCAGGCTATCTTTACTACAGATTCCTCTCCAAAATAGGGCTGGTTCTGCCCAGACTTACCATCCTTCTGTCCACTGACAGCTCTGGTTTACATAAGATAGGGTTCAACATAAGAAAGAGGTACAGGTCAACAGTGTGTGACAAGGGGAAAGAGCTTGAGGCATACCACCCCGTAGAGATCTCAGAAAACATCTCCCTCAGCAGCAACACAAGTCCCTTGTTCATGCTTAAATATCTGCCCAGCCGCATAGGTTCAGCAGCCATAACCAGAGACATCCACTCCTTTATGCAATACACTTGTTTATGAGCTTTGCTGAGTAATTGCTTATTTGCCTAACTTTTCAAAGCTTGCTTGCTGAGAAAGGTCTTCACTCATTTCAACCATTACTCACACAGCAGTGTCAGAGACCAAAGCAACGTTATTCATACTGAATTCCTCTATTGAACCAGCCTTCCCCCACAACAGCTCATTTTTCCCATTTAGCCTACCACAGCATTTTCTTGAAACTGGGCATAAAGATGGCATTTTTTTATGCTTCATGTCTGTTTGAGGCCACTCGATACTTACTAGATTAAAAGCAGCCCTACCACATACACACATGAAAAGCCCTCAGCTCCCTTCGCTCTTGCTGTGTTATCCTTCTTCTCTTTGAGAAAGGCCCACTCCCTGCTGGGTAACATGCTCCATTTATCATAGCCTGCAGAGAACCCTCTTAACAGAGCTTGCCTGTATGTTGCAGCACCCCACTGCCAGCTCTGCAGGTGACAGAGAAGTGCAAGTATGTAATTAATTATACCTAATGTTTAACATATCGGCTTCCATCTATTAATCAGCTGAATCGAACCAACTCAGAAAATGTCTGTTGCATTTCGCTAAACTAAAACTTGAATACACAGCTAAACAAAATCCTCTGGCTACTACTATAACTAAACATGCTGATAAAGTTGGGTTTTTTTCTGATTATGATTTAATAATTCACAATACTCTGACAAGCAATCGTCATTTAGCACACAAGGGGTAAAAAAACAGCACAAAACACTAAATTCCTACCTCTGTAACACAACAGACATTCTAGTACTAATGTAGTGATTTGTACTAATAGAGTTCTACCTTCACTTTTCGTTTATCACATCTTACAAAGGTTGACCTGCTCTAAGTTTCACACCCACCACTCTGAAATCAGAATAAGTTTCAATCTGCCAGATCCAGCAGACAGCATAGGACAAACAACTATGTTAACTTGCCAGTCTTCAGCTTGGAGTTGAGCCTGTATCTTCCAGCATCTTATTCATTCCAAGCAAGGGTTTCAAGGCGCAAGTAATAGTCAAAAATCCAACAGTTAAGACACACTGAAGATGGAAGCAAGGATTACATCCCTGGATAGCACCACTTCTGCAGCTCCCACCACAAACCTCATGTAAAAGAGGTGCTTAGCACAGATTTTATAACTACTTGTTTTCCATTCTGAGGTAAGTATGTGGGACAAGGATTTCCTATTGCATTCCTGGCACGTCTTGCAAATAAAAAATGTGGTTAATTGCTTTTATTAAAAGCCTTACCTAAGAGAATGTTTCCTCCCAGAAACACTGATGTGTCATCCAAACAGGAGAATCTTACAAACCTAGTACCAGCTAGTAATCCACATTGTGAGATTTACACAGAACTGTCTCCTACAAAGCTGCACTTTGCTGAGGCTTGCAATTACCTCAATGAATCTTGATATAAATACTCTTAAGGGAATAAATTACTTTTTCCTGAGGAAAGATGAAAGGGATCCCTTGGGTCGTTGCAGGTTTTTCTCTCTATTTTGCAACTATGCACAAGGGCAGGCAGTAACCCAACAAAAAAAAACTTGCCTTAAGCAGACTTTGAAGAGCATCTGGAGACAAATAGATTTTAGTCACCAAATCTCTTCTATATTAAGAAATAAACAAAACGCAGTATTTGAAAGCTTTGCCACGTCTACCTTTCATGCTTGCCTGGAGCTCTGTTACAGGCATCAACACCTTCTGTGAGACTTGTGGGTTGTTTGCCTATAGTACAAGCAATTCAAATCAAGTAGTGCTACAAAAGAAGTACTACAGCCTACTGGTTAAGACAGCTTCTGCAGACACAACTGTGTTAAGGAAAGAGCCAGTAGTGTGGGAATCATCCATGTGTGTGCAGCTTTGACAAATACTCTTTTGATACTAGACAAAAAGCTTCAAAGTCAGTCATTTAAAAGGATCCCATAGCAAGACCTAATATCTAATTTTCATCAGGACTAATGACAAGCTCACTGTAGCTCACCACTAACACTCAACTAAAGCAGAGTATTTACATCCACGCCATTCAGCAACACTGAGATTATACATCTGCAGAAATCAGTAGGTATTAAGAGTATTCAGACTTGTGATGCACTTGAGTACCTAAACTCCAACTATATCACAATTTTAGCCCACTCCCCATGGCCAGCATGATCCTAGAAAGCACACACTTACTTTCAGATGTTGTGTAAAGTGCATCTTCTCCCAGCAGAACCTCACAGGAAATTACAGTTGTTCTTTCACAGCTCAAAACTTAACTTCTTCCCTCAGATTGCATCTTCTTTGCTGTAGTGGTTTATTGAGCCAGTAACCCAGCTTCACCTGGAGCAAGATAGGGAAGGTCTCATTTTGCAGGAAGGAGCAACGAGAGGAGACAAAACCACAGGAATACGTGGTTGCAAAATGTAACATTGATAAAATACAAGTCTTTATAGAATAATGGCTAAAGGCTACTAAAGAGGTACAAGATTAACTGAAGCATAGGACTGGACTAAAAGGAAAGAAGTTCCCAGACAAAATGATCTCTCCAAAACTAACATAAGAAAGCCTTGTAGCTGCTTTCTTTCCAGGAAAACTGCAAGGAAACTTGGTGCAAGTTAGCAGCTAAAGCAGGGCACTGTGACTGTATTGGCTAATCAGTTGCAATTTGCAGGTTCAATAAGGAGAAGTGGTTCACCTGTGTATATTCTCATTCCCAAGCTTTACTTCCAAGAGTTACCAATAGGTTTTATTTTTCAGGTGCCTTAAGTTTTCTTTGAAGAACTGTTCTTGGGCCTCATTCTGAGGCGACTACAGAAAACAAAAAGCATCCCCACAGCTTTTCCTGGTCTTTAATCCTAAATAAATTACAAGCATTTCTAGCCTATCTTGTACTTCACTTCTGCTGGGAACCCAATTCCCTCTGAAAATGATTCACTTTTTCTAGGACCCTACAACCTCTGTGAACTCACACCTGTTGTAGGTTAGGGGAAATTAAGAGTTAGTTGAGTATTAAGAGTTAATTGGCATAACAATAAAGGAAAGTCCTCCAGAGGCTACCCAGGGAGGTGGGCATCTTGTCCCAAGGTATTGTCACCTGTTATTTTATTCTGTGTCTCTCTATTTAAGGGAATGCACAGACAGTTCTCACTCTCTCTCTCCCATGGGGACATGTGTGCTGTTATCTTGGTTTTGGGGGGAGAAGCCTCTCCTGGTCTTGGCCTGCAGCTATGCCACTGGGCCTGCTGAAACCTGTGGTAGGGTCTGGGTCTGGCACAAGGGCAGTCTGGCCTGCTCCTGGGCCTGCTGAGCCTGAGGGGAAGGCTCTGGAAAGTTTCAGCCTGGTATGCCCAAGTGAAGAACTGAGCCTAATTTGTGAATGCATTCCTTTTACCTGAATACCTTTGTATAAACTTATAAATAGTATTTCCATTTAAACCTCCAATCCAGTGAGGAGTAGTGTTATTTTACAGCTTGAGGAGGGATAAAATGGCTGCCCAGACAGGTGGTGGAGTCACCGTCCCTGGAGGTGTTCAAGGCAGGTTTGGACATGGTACTTGGTGCCATGGTCTAGTCTTGAGGTCTGTGGTGATGGGTTGGACTTGATGATCTTTGAGGTCTCTTCCAACCTTGGTGATACTGTAAAATGCCTGTTCTGTCCTTTTGCCCTGCGCAGCTCATGACTCAAAACCAGCCCAATGCCTCATCTGCTGCCAATGAAAGCTCACATTAAGTCTCAAGTTCACCTGTGAGAGTGACAGGGGGGTCTGTTCAGTATCCATCAATATGATCTCTTTTACTTATGAGTTTGCCTAAATGATAAAGCATAGCTCAAACATTTTCACATCAGACTGAGCCTGGTTTTGGTTAGGACTGAATCATAGAGTGGCGAGATTGGAAAGGACCTCAAAGATCATCTAGTTCCAACCCCCTGCCATAGGCTGAGACACCTCCCACTAGTACAGGTCACTCAAGGCCTTGAACACCTCCAGGGAGGGAGCAGCCACAACCTCCCTGTAGGCTGATCTTTACATAGTACACACAGATGGTCTTACCATGGCAATAGAACCCTAAAGTCTTCCAAAATACCTTTACCACTCTTTTCCCTTCTAGGTTCAGCCCATCCAATTTAACTTTCCTTTTAAATTTTCAGTTGTGCCTATAGACAAGGTTTCTCCTATCTCTTCCTCTCAGCTTCATGTGCCTTTTTGTTTTGATTATCTAAGAGAGCAGTTAAATGTTCTGTCTTTGTCTCCTAGCCAGAATTAATTGTTTTACATTCTACACAGAGTATTTCCTTTGATTAATTAAAACATAGGCAGAGGAAGCTATATAGTATTTTTACTGCCTTTTTTTTTTTTACTAAATAACATTTTTTGTGTTCTGGATATTATCCAGCAAATGTGCAGTTCATTTAGGAACTGAAAGACAGAACTGAAAATTAATGTAAACTAGTTAATATCATGGGAAACCTAAACATTAGTGTCATCAATTACAAAGAAAGCCTTGAAATGCAATGCATTACTCAAGGAATGTAGCTTTTTTCCCCTCTTATTACTGCTGCAGAATTAAAATGTGACATAACAGAAATACATCAGATTGCCTACACACTGTCTAAATTGGTGTAGGTAATTTAGCATTCGAATCCTGTGTGCATTGGCATTCTAGGTGCAGTGGGTCAAGCCATGCATGACAGATCTCAGCATACAGGAGCCCTGTGTCACTTGAAAGAGATAAAGACTTGAATCTTTCTGCCAAGCCTGCACCTAGGAAAGACTTATCCTAAAGCTAGGCTATCATAGTTCAGACGTTGGTGATTATGATCACTTTAATCCACATGGGCAAACAAATGTCTCGCTCCTCTTAGATCCAGATAAGCCCCACATTCATTGCTCTTAAACTTCACCACTGCAGTGCCCTCAGTTGCCAATCACAGAATCACAGAAACATCCTGGTTGGAAAAGACCTCCAGGATCATCAAGTCCAAATGCTATGCCTACTCTACAAAGTTCACCCTTAAACCATATCCCCAAGTATCACATCCAAGCAACTTTTAAACATGTTCAGGGTTGATGACTCCACCACCTCCCTGGGCAGCCCATTCCAATGCCTGACCACTCTTACTGTGAAAAAATGTTTCCTAACTTCCAGTCTAAACCTACCCAGTTGCAGCTTGAGGCCACTCCCTCTTGTTCTATCATTATTTACCCGCAAGGAGAGACCAGTGCCAGCCTCTCTACAATGTCCTGCTGCTAGACTGCAGCAGGCCTCTCACTCATGTCAGGGCAATGAAAATAAACCTCTGTGAGAGAAGACTTGTTTCAACAAGGCTATTATTCACTTTCTGCCTAGTCTTAATCACCCCAAGTCTGCATAGAGTCACCCTGCCCCATGGCTTCACAGAACAGCTTTCTGGAACCAACCTTTGAGGTTGTCCATTCTGATCACTGCTGGTTTTCCATGCCTCAAATCTAACCTCTGGATAAAGAAAAATGAAGAATTCATGCAATAAAATCCATTATAAGAGGATGGTTTTGTCTGCAAGGTGCATGCATCTTTCAAACTCCAAATCTGGCCCCGAAAAAGGGTGCAAAAACAAGCCAAAAATCAGTGTGAGACAGAGGTTCAGATACTAAAAGATATACAGTTGTGCAAACTCAGAGTGCACGCACAAATACAGAGCTAATTTCTTCCAGAAGTACTGAACAGACATGTTATATTCATTGCACCTGGAGCTGCAGGCCTAAATCAAGAACATCAAAGTCTTTTTTGTTTGTTCTTTCAGTGGCAGTTGCTGCTACTGCTATTCAAGCAACATTTGGATTGATTTGACAGTTGAAATATCACGGAAAAAGAATCTTTTGTCACCATACCTGTCTGCACTATTTTATAAATGGCATCCAAAACTACTTGCCTTTAATTGTCTCACTAACATGTGAAATTGTTTTCAGAAGTAATTAGCACACTGGGAGGCAAGTAGGAATTAGTATAGCAACTGACATCACAAAACCCACAGCAGTTCATAAGACAATGGATTTTGAAACACATCACCTAAATCTTCCTAATATCTTGATCCTAAGGAGGCAAATAGAATTGCCACAGAGATTCAGTGTATTTAATGTAGTAACTCATGTGCAAGAACCTACTCTAATTAACTTAAAAGTAATTCTTTTTTCTCTTCTATGAAATTATAATATCCTGTGGTGACAAAGGCACAGTGTCTCACTCTCCTCTACCTCTAATTTTTCCCCTTCTTGAAAAACTAGCTCAGGGACATTTCCATCAACTGCAGACAGACAATAAGCAAAAAGCAAGCTTCTCTTTCTCCAACCTGCTAATACAGGGCACATCAACTGGGTCTGGATTGAAGCAAAGCTCTCTAACATCTCAGGAAAGCTGTGCAAGTGTCTGTTAGCTATGTTTCAACACTAATTATACCATGAATTTAAAGAAAAAAAAAATATATATATAAAAGCTCCAGTGTTTCATTCACAGTTAAATGACATTTTAGTGAGGGGAGAAAAAAAAAAAAAAAAAAAACAACCAACCAAACAGCAGCAACATAACAAACAAACAAAACCCAACAAATCAAACCTTCCCCTCATCCTTAAAGATATTCCATTTTGTCCAGCTTCTAGAAATATCACCATTTCCTGTGGAAATGTCACTTTTTTAATTAGGTTGATGCTTTTCTGAAGTTTCCAAGTAAAATGCTTATTTGGGTATTTCTTTCTCTTTCCTTTGAGATATTTTTTAATTTCCTAATTTTTTTCCAGGTGTCTTCAGTAATAACAAATGTCTTTAACCATCCAGACACCACGACCGATAAAGCTCTTTAACACAAAATGGGTCCCCAGAACCCAGCTGAAAATTCACATACTACCAAACAATATTACCATCCAGAAGTGACATCAATAAAACACCCAAGAGTTACACAAGAGAAGAATACAAATTACCTGCTCTGGGCAGCTCCTTGCTGCAAGGTGCTAAGCTGTCCCCTAAGAGCAACAGGAGGTAGTCAGCTTCTAAGCAGCTACAGCTGTGCTTCAGAGACCCCAGCTTCATGGGTGTTGTCTATCATCTCTCTGTTGCAAACTGGCAAGCATTATGGAGCAATTGATTTATTTTCCCAGTGCTCAAAAACTTTGAGCCTATCTCTTTTTACCCTCTGTCTAAGACAGGTCTGCGCCTTAGCCACTGTTTCACATCCCAGATGATCTTACTATCTGTCCATTACAAACCCATAGTGAGCTGTGAGTGTTGCTTCTGTCTTTTCCTTCCATGGTACTTAGGAGCATCTGCTCTGCAGTGTTTTAGCAGTAAAAGTGAAAAACAGACAGAAGCAGAAAACCATCCAAGAAAGCACTGGAGGTGCAGTTTAATGGACTTCTCCTACATCTAGGATAGGGAAGCAGTAACCATTTCAGAAGAGGGCTGATGATCAGAGGACTGCACCACCTCTCCTCTGAGGTTCAGTCTGGAGAAGAAAAGGCTACAAGGAAACCTCATTGTGACCTTCCAGTATCTGAACAGGGGCTACAGGAAAACTGGGGTGGGACTTCTTAGGGTGTCAGGTAGTGATAGGACCAGGGGCAAAGGAGCAAAACTAGAAGTGGGTAGATTCAGATTCGATGTTAGGAAAAAGTTTTTCACCATGAGGGTGATGAGACACTGGGACAGATTGCCCAGGGAAGTGTGGAAGAAACACCTCCAGGGATGGGGAAGGCTGGGCCGGATGTGGCTCTGAGCAATCTGATCTAGTATGAGGTGTCCCTACCCTGTCAGGGTGGTTGGAACTAGATGATCCTTGAGGTGTCCTCCAGCCCTGACAATTCTATGCCAACAGGACTGCAGACAAAGATACAGTATTCCTAAGGGGTCAGTTCAGGAGACAGGCTACCTGCAGGTCAGGTGTGTGAAGTAGACAGGGTTATAAACAGATAATTCTACAGATAGGTACTGACAGCCACTGGTTGAACTGAAATCTGTCTCATGGGCCATAGAGTAGGGGAGACCCCAGGGACGGCTGAACAGGGACATGAAGGGCCATTAGTGCCCTCAGGGGCCTGACAGTGTGACCCTTCTCTTCATTTGAAAGGTGACATTTACAAATGCTAATGCAAACATAAAAGGCAACAACAAACTACCTTCAATTTTATGCTCTCAGCAGCTTTCTGTGATTCCTTGGAACTACATGTACACTTGCTGATATATTTTTTCCCCTACTTTTTTTTTTTTTAAAATATATCTATTGGTAGACAATTAGATAACTGACCCAGCTAATAGCTCACAGATGTAGGGAGTATTCCTTGCTTGTCATTAACACTCAGCTAGCTCACCAGCTGACTGAGTTATTGCTTGTAAGTACTTTTGGATTGATTCTCTTTTTCAACGTATTTTTGAATCAATGCAGATTAATTTCTGTAGTTTAAATTGTAAGATATCAGTGAATTGAGCTAAAAAAAATAAAAAGAAAAAGCTTTAGTGTATTATATTTTATATACTCTGCATCATTTACATCACAGGATCACTGATGTCAGGGGTTGGAAGGGACGCAAAGAGATCATTGAGTCCAACCCCTCTGCCAGAGCAGGACCATACAATCGGGTCACAGAGGAATGCATCCAGATGGGCCTTGAAAGTCTCCAGAGAAGGAAACTCCACAACCTCTCTGAGGAACTTGTTCCAGTGCTCTGTGACCCATACAGTAAAGAAGTTCTCCCTTGTGTTGAGGTGGAACCTCCTGTGCTGCAGCTTACATCCATTGCTCCTTGTCCTACCACAGAGAGCAAAGGAGAAGAGCCTGTATCCCCCTCCTCCTGTCACCAGCCCTCAGATATTTATTAAATCCCCTCTCAGTCTTCTTTGCTCCAAACTAAAAAGCCCCAGTCCCTCAGCCTCCCCTCATAAGGTAGTGGCTGCTCTCCCCTAGTCATCCTCACAGCCCTCCATTGGACCTCCTCCAGCAGATCCCTGTCCCACTTAAATGGGGAGCCCAAAACTGAACACAGTTCTCAATATGGGGCCTCACCAGGGTAAAGTAGAGGAGTAGGAGAACCTCCCTTGATCTGCTGGACACACTCTGCTTAATACACCCCAGGATCCCACTGGCTTTCTTGGTCACAAGGGCACACTGCTGTCCCGTGGACAACTTCTTATTCCCCAGGAGTCCCTGGTCCCCCTTTACAGGGCTGCTGTCCAGCACATCACCTCCCAACTTGTACTGGTGCAGTTTATTATTCCTCCCCAGATGCAGGGAGTTACAGCTCCCCAGCTGGACCTGGCATGATTGATCACCACTCTGAACTCTATCTTGTAACCAGTTCCTAATCCACCTCACTGCTCTTCCATCCCACACTTCCTGAGCTTGTTCACTAGGATGTCATGGGAAACAGTGTCAAAGGCCTTGCTAAGGTCAAGGTAGATTACATCCACTGGTCTCCCTGAATCTACCCATTCAGTTATTTCATCATAGAATACTATCAGGTTAGTCAAGCACAATTTCCCCTTGGTAAATCCATGCTGACTACTCCTGATAACCTTCTTCTCTTCCAAAGTACCTTGAGGTGCTCTCCAGAAGGAGCTACTCCATCATTTTTCCATAGCTACTTCTAACCCCTAGGTGGAGTAAAAGACATATTCCAAAGTATTGTGTCCCATTATACAAGAAACTAAAGCACAGTTTAGATCACTGATACCTCTAAAGCTTTCTTTTGCAGAACTGCAATGCCAATCCAAACTATGCAGATTTTCTTTACCTCTGTTCTACATGAGATTTTTTTTTTTAACCAAAAACTTATTTCTTTAAGATTTGCAACGCTGGGAGAGGTTCCCTTCGGTTTGTGTGATATAATCTACACTTGAGAATCCAAATCTTCAGTGAATTAATATACAAAACAGCAAACCTTCATTTGCCAGATATAGGCTTTGTGACCAGGGTAACATACACTGTGGTTTCTGGCCAGTATCAGATGTATACAAATACTTCCTCAGAGCTGGCAGACCTATATGGGTTAAGAGCTAGAAGCTACAGTAACTGGTTTCTGTCTCTGGCATCCCAGACATCCTTAGGGCTCTCTCATGCCTCTGAATTCATTGACTTTGTCTACCATTGCCCATCACATGAGAATAAAAATATTTAATAATGTATTACAAAGATGTGATAATCTTACAGAGAGTTTTTCAAAGCAAGCATAAAAGAAACAGTAAATACAATTATACATGTCTATTGCTCCTATTCTTCTGCAGAATGCCAATTTATCAGCTGTTGGGCTGATTTTGTACAGTTTGCCACAATATTGTGGTGGAAAACAAATCACATCTAACATTGTGGGATTACGAGTGCAAGATTTCCCAAAAGAGAGCTGCAGCAAAGAATATTCCCTCAGATATGAGGAGATGGATTTGCCAGGATCAAACAAGTCACTGTTTTAAAAAGTCCTGCTTAGTGCCTGCCATTGGTAGCATGATCCATCCCCGGGGCTGTTAAGCTTTTCTGGAAGTAGAAAATCTGGATGTTCTAGAAGTAGCAAAACAGAAACAATTCTGTTTTCAGCACCTCGAATGACAGAAGATCAATATGAAATCTGCAGGAATACAGTCTTTTGCAGTCATAATACAAACCTTTTGCAAGAGTGAATTCAAAGCTGGCTGTCAGGCCAGCTAATAAATACATTTTTGTTTAGAGATGAAAGTCCAGGTTTTACCAAGACTTATTCTGCTGTTTCCATCCTGCTACAAGAAGTAGTTCTGTACATCACGTTTCTCATTGCAAGAGCCTCCAGCGGTGAAACTCAAGACAAGACACAATCTGTTCAGTTACATCTTCAAAGCAGGATCACAATGACCTGCTGCTTTACATGGAACAAGATGGATTATTATATTTTAAACAATATCACAGGTATTTAGGTAGATTTAAAAAAAGCTAAAAGCAAATTGCCAATTGTTGCTGAACTATTCCCAGTACGAATTCTCATTCCAAAGTTTATATGAAATGTGGCCTTAATAATTCCCCCACTATTCCTTGTAATAGTAATGTCCACTAATTTATAGAATCATAGAATCATAGAATGGTAAGATTGGAAGGGACCTCAAGGAACATCTAGTTCCAACTCCCTGCCATAGGCAGGGACACCTCCCACTAGTACAGCTCACTCAAGGCCTTGTCCAACCTGGCCTTGAACACCTCCAGGAAGGGAGCAGCCACAACCTCCCTCGGCAACCTGTTCCAGTGCCTCACCACCCTCACTGGAAAGAACTTCCTCCTAACATCCAGTCTAAATCTTCTCTCTGCCAGTTTAAACCCTTTGCTCCTTCTCCAGTCATTACAAGACCTTGTAAATAGTCCCTCCCCAGCCTTCCTGTAGGTCCTCTTCAGATACTGCAAGGTTCCTATCAGGTCTCCTCAAAGCCTTCTCTTCTCCAGGCTGAAGAGCCCAAATGAGTCTGTCCTCACAGGAGAGCTGCTGCAGCCCTCTGATCATCTTTGTGGCCTCCTCTGGACCCACTCCAACAGTTCCATGTCCTTCCTGTGCTGGGGGCTCCAGGACTGTACACAGTACTCCAGATGGAGCCTGATGAGAGCAGAGCACCCCAACTGGAACTGGATCTTGCAGGCCACAGTTGCTAATAATAACTAAACTTTTTGCTAAATGTAGAGATTTTCTGCAGTACAGGTCCCGGGATGAAGGAATTGCAGAATGTTAGAGGTTGGAAGGAACCTCCAGAGAACATCAAGTCCAACACCCCTGCTAAAAGCAGGATCAGCCAGGGTAGTCAAGGAAATCTCTAAACACTGCCAAAGTTTAAAACAGAAGCTTTGGTCCTCAACTAAAGCCACACAGCAGACTTGTGTAACCCAGAGCACCTGATGGATGGGAAAAGTGCCACTGAAAAAATAATTGCCTAATTAATTAACCAAAGTCTTCAGTAACATATGGACCTATGAAAATGAAGACTTGGAATTGCCATTGAAGATTTGTTACATTGTGGCTTTACAGGTACTAAAACGAAACATTTCATAAATGTGTGAAGGAACACATCTTCCTCCTTGGCAGCTGCTGGCATTCGGAACTCCCAGGAGGTCCCCCCAGTGCTCTCACTGAGGGATTTGTGATGATCTTCAGCAGTTTAAATATTAGTCAATGGGGATGTTCAGTGCAACATCAGTCATTTACAGCCCCCAAATCCATTAACTGTAAAAGGAACTTTAGAATGTTCCAAAACCTTAGGGACCATCAAGTATTTTACCCTCATCTCCATGCCAAAGATTTGTTTTTAAGGAAAGCTTTTGGTGGGAAATGTCATGGGGGAAAGCACTGACACATGACTATTGCTGCAAGCAATGAACATATAAATTCTCTTTGTGCTCTCCTGTTAGTTCTGTGTCCTGTTTGTAGAGGTGATTTTTGTACCGTTTCTGGGTTGTCCACTGCAGGTGACAGCTGTAAAATGGGATGAAGAAGGATGATCCGTGCAAAATGTGCTAGCAGAAGTTCAGGGATAAAAGTTTTAAATCACTTGCCTACAGCAAGCAGGACTCTGTGACTAAGGTTTACTGACTCCCTAACACAGCAATTTATCACTTCTGGCCATAATCTCAACATACTTCCACCAAATACAGTGCTACTAGAAAGGAAGCAAACGACAGCACAAGTTCACACACATATTTTACTACTGGCAGACACAAGGCATTACCACAGTCTTCAGATGCCTATGCCGAAGAAGCCTAAGTGTTCAAACCTCAGCATTTATTTCATCAGCACCATGTGCTGCTAAGCTGCCAGGTCAGTTATAAGAGATGTTGCAGGAATTTGAAGCTGAAGGGTTGCCTTGGGTTGCCTTGGCTGCAGCGACCATGAGATGGTAGAGTTTAGGATCCTCAGGGCATCAAAGAGAGTGTGTACCCAGATCACAGCTCTGGACTTCAGGAAAGCAGACTTCAGCCTCTTCAGGGATCTCCTTGGCAGGGTGCCATGGGAAGTAACCATGGAAGGAAGGGGAGCCCAGGAAAGCTGGTCATTGTTCAAGGATCACCTTCTTCAGGCTCAGAAAAAATGCATCCCTGAAAAGAGGAAGGCAGGTAAGAATGCCAGGAGGCCTGCATGGATGAATAGAGAGCTCCTGGATACACTCAAAAGCAAGAAGAAGGCTTATAGAGAATGGAAGCGAGGACGGGGGACATGGGATGAATACAAAGATACTGTTCGTGCAGCCAGAGCTGTGGTAAGGAAAGCTAAGGCACAGCTCGAATTGAA
>VWZE01001265.1:0-11411 GCA_013396675.1 Eubucco bourcierii | reverse complement strand
ATCAGTGGCACTGGGGCAAAGCACTGAGTGAGGATCAGTGGGACTAGGGCAAAGTACTGAGTGAGGATCACTGGCACTGGGGTAAAGCACTGAGTGAGGCTCACTGGCACTGGGGCAAAGCACTGAGTGAGGATCAGTGGCACTGAGGCAAAGCACTGAGTGAGGATCACTGGCACTGGGGCAAAGCACTGAGTGAGGATCACTGGCACTGGGGCAAAGCACTGAGTGAGGACCACTGGCACTGGGCAAAGCACTGAGTGAGGATCAGTGGCATCACTGCCAGAGCAACACCTACAGCCTGAGGCTCCAACTGTTTTGACTTCCCTGGCAGACTGGTGTCACTGGCACTCTGAAACCAGAGCTTGAGTCGCTTTCCTCGCCACCACCTCCCTTGGCAGCATTAGCAGGTTTATTTGTTCTAAGATAAAGCCTGGTGACACATTAAAGATGCCCCCTGTTCTCCCTCTTAGATCAGCTTGACATCTGGTTCCAAACTGTTATGAAACACTCCCTGAACCTGCTGTGGAATTGGATATTCCAATATTTCACCCAGACACGGCTCGCAGCGAACTTTCACCTCCGAGTGAAAGTTGGAGTGTTGAAAGTGAAAACAGACCACTCAGAGCCTTTCACTGGGACAGACCTTTCAGTGACACTAGATGTAGGGAAATAATTGCAGATGGTATTGGTGGGGGAAGGGGCTGGTGGGAGGGAAGGGGAAATATCACCTGCCATGAAATCTCACTCACGGCGAGGGCTCAGTTGTGGTAAGATCCTATCGTTGGGCTGCTCTGCTGTAACACATTGAGGCTGCAGGCTGGAGCAAGGTCGTTGCACAGGAAACCCAGTACACAACAGGGTTTTGTTCCTTCTGGTTAATGATGCTAGAAGAGGGTGTAGGAAAGGGGAAGAAGAAAAAAAAATTTAAAAAGGAAAAGAATAAAGGAAAGGAAAGGCAGAACCAAAAAATAAATGGAATNAGGAGAAAAAAAAAAATAAAAAAAAAAAAAAAAAAAAAAAAAAGAGGGAAAAAAGAAAAGAAAAGGAAAGGCAACACAAGAAAAGGAAAGACACTTTTAGTATCATAGAATGGTAAGGTTGGAAGGGACCTCAAAGCTCAGCCAGTTCCAACCCCCTGCCATAGGCAGGGACACCTCCCACTAGCACAGCTCACTNAGACCTTGTCAATAGTCCCTCCCCAGCCTTCCTGTAGGTTCCCTTCAGATCCTGGAAGGCTACTCTAAGGTCTCCTGGAAGCCTTCTCTGCTCCAGGCTGCAGAACCCAAACTCTCTCAGTCTGTCCTCACAGCAGAGCTGCTGCAGCCCTCTGAGCATCTTCATGGCCTCCTCTGGTCTGGCTCCAACACTTCCATGTCCTTCCTGTGCTGGGGGCTCCAGAACTGCACACAGGACTCCAGATGGGGTCTGAGGAGAGCAGAGCAAAGGGGCACAACCCCCTCCTTTGCCCTCCTGCCCACACTGCTCTTGCTGCAGCCCAGCACACAGTTGCTGTCTGGGCTGCACTCACACTGCAGCCTCATCTGGAGCTTTTCATCAACCCAGACCCCCAGGTCCTGTTCCTCAGGGCTCCTCTCAACTATTCCCCACCCAGCCTGGAGCTGTGCTTGGCATTGTGCCTACCCAGGTGCAGGACCTTACACTTGGCCTTGTTGAATGTCATGAGGTTAACCTGGGCACAGCTCTGCAGCCTGTCCAGGTCCCTCTGGCTGGATCCCTGCCCTCTATCAAGTTGACTGTGTCACACAGCTTGGTGCCATCTGCAAACTTGCTGAGGGTGCACTGATTCCTCTGTCATCTTAGTTGAACTTTCTCACACCACAACTCCACAATCTCTATGCTCTTTGCAAAAGCAGCTTGCCCAAAGCTCTTGGCTGATGCAAGATTTCCATCTCTTCATCTGTGGAAATAATTCTGGAAAACAAGTTTTAGCCACACAGATGTGTTACAACAGCAGAGTGATGCTTAGGGAAACTACACAGCTCTGAGCTCTGCAACCTGTTGCTTTTGCAGGTTTGGGGCACTGAGGAGAAACCTTCACATAACTATGAGCCAGACTCAGCCTCCCTCCCCTCAATTAACAAAGGCATGGGAAAAATCAATATGGGGAAAGGAAAAACTTCTTGACTTTGACTGGGACAGAACCCTAGAGCAGGAGTCTCCTTGTCTGGAAGGATTCCAAACCCACCTGGATGTTGTAATCTTGGGCTACCTGCTCTGGGTGACCCTGGTTTAGCAGAGGGTTTGGACTAGATGATCCCCAGAGGTCCCTTCCACCCCTCACACCATGATAAGATTCTGTGAAAATTAGAACCAGGATACCTCTTAAGCCTCATTTCAGCTACACAAGCATTTATCAGTCCTGTTTTCATAACCCAAAAAGACAGAAGCCATCTGCTTTCCAGGTGCTGGAGGCAAAACCCCTGACACAGTCACTTCTGAAGGACACTGAGTGGCATCCCCCTGCCAGAGCTCACCACCCTGGGCCATGACACATGCTGCAGGGCCTGAGCAGACTCTCCTCCTGAGACGTGCCCAGGGATGGAAGAGCAGGGAAGTGGTTATCTGAGCTGTGCTGTCAGCAGAACCACAGATGGATGCTGGGGATATTTTGGTGAAGGCCTGGAGAAGGAGGAGAGAAGGTTGTAGTCCACAGTGAGTGTGAAATAGAGAGTACCATCAGGTTTATCCACGACCAAAGCTCCTGCACATGAACTTCACTTTGGGCTTAGATAAGCACAAAGAGTCTGCTTGAGTTATCTGTAGTCCTGTGTGCAGTTCTGGAGCCCCCAGCACAGGAAGGACATGGAAGTGTTGGAGCAGGTCTAGAGGAGGCCACGAAGGTGCTCAGAGGGCTGCAGCAGCTCTGCTGTGAGGACAGGCTGGACTATTGACAAGGTCTGGCAATGACAGGACAAGGGGCAATGGGTTTGAAGTGGCAGAGGGGAGACTGAAAGTGGATGTTAGGAGGAAGTTGTTTGCAGTGAGGGTGGTGAGACACTGGCACAGGTTGCCCAGGGAGGTTGTGGCTGCTCCCTGCCTGGAGGTGTTCAAGGCCAGGTTGGAGGAGGCCTTGAGTGAGCTGTGCTAGTGGGAGGTGTCCCTGCCTATGGCAGGGGGTTGGAACTGGATGATCCTTGAGGTCCTTTCCAACCTTACCATTCTATGATTGAGTCCTTGCTTCTGTAACCATTAAGTCTTCACTCAGATTTCTTTCTAGAGTATATATATATTTATAGAAATTATCATTTTTAAGTATTTTCAGAGTCTAACCAGCAATACAAGCCCCACCCAAAAAAACAAAACAAAACAAAACAAAAAAATAACCCAAACCCAGTTCTTTAAAATGTTTTACAGCCTGTTAACAGCTGCAGAGACAGCCCCAGACAATGTCTCTAGAAATGCAGACGACTGTGCTTTTAATTGAGTCACAACTTGGTCTGCAGAAGGCAGTGAGCTATAATGAGCTCATTCATTCACAGGAGGAGGCTTGACCTGGGCTACCTCCATCATCTGACCTCCCCAGGATAATCAGGACACCATCCACACCTCTCAGCTCCCTGCAGCCCCCCAGCCTAGGAGGGTTGAAGCTCCAAATGGTCCCAAAGGAGCCAGCAGTGGAGCTGTGTAACAGTGGGAAACATTCCTGTGACTTCAACATCGTCCCTAGGTTTGAGTCTCTGGGAAACTGCATTCAGCTGCAAGGGTGAGAAATACCAAAGTGCCCCAAAGGGGCTGTAAGGTGGGATAACAAACCCCCCACTGGCCCCTGCCTGCATCTCCAAAAGGAGCAGGCACCCAGGGCACATGCCTGGGGAAGAGCAGCATGCAGAAAAACCATGGGAAAGCTGCAGAAAGGCCTCTCCCTCTCACTCACCCTCACCAGGGAGCCATTCAGTGACTCCTGCTATTGCTTTCTTTTAATTTGTGGGTCAGCTTAACAGCCACAGGAGGAGGTGAATGGACAAAGACACCTTCCCAGCATTGCATCAGTCCTTGCACCAGTGTCTCATCCACACCAGCATTCTGCCCCTCTGAAGTCTCCTGTGGACCTCATGTGGCTCTGGGAGATAAAAACCAAAAAGAGCAGCATGGCCAGCAAGGGCAAGGGAGGGGATTCTGCCCCTTTGCTCTGCTCTCCTCAGACCCCACCTGGAGTCCTGTGTGCAGTTCTGGAGCCCCCAGCACAGGAAGGACATGGAAGTGTTGGAGCAGGTACAGAGGAGACCACAAAGGTGCTCAGAGGGCTGCAGCAGCTCTGCTATGAGGACAGGCTGAGAGAGTTGGGGATCTGCAGCCTGCAGAAGAGAAGGCTTCCAGGAGACCTTAGAGTAGCCTTCCAGGATCTGAAGGGGGATACAGGAAGGCTGGGGAGGGACTATTGACAAGGTCCTGTAACGACAGGACAAGGGGAATGGGTTTGAACTGGCAGAGGGGAGATTTAGACTGGATGTTAGGAGGAAGCTGTTTGCAGTGAGGGTGGTGAGGTACTGGCACAGGTTGCCCAGGGAGGTTGTGGCTGCTCCCTCCCTGGAGGTGTTCAAGGCCAGGTTGGAGGAGGCCTTGAGTGAGCTGTGCTAGTGGGAGGTGTCCCTGCCTATGGCAGGGGGTTGGAATTGGATGATCCTTGAGGTCCCTTCCAACCTTGCCGTTCTATGATTCTATGATGCTATGAAAACTCCTTTAGAGGAGACCAAAATAGAGACAAACAACTGGTGGTGTGGTATGGATGCTAAACAAGAAGAACAGAGGTGTTGGTGTGGGGCTTACATATGGACATTGTAACCAGAGGATGGTCTCAGGTCTTCTGAACACTATCTAGAAACTCTTTCTACAACAACTGTTGAGATCTGAGGTGCCTCAGCCCTGCCTAGCAACCCAAGATGATGAAGCTGATGCACACTGACCTCTGCAGTCCTGTGTCACTGGCTTCACAGGGATGAGTATCTCCTTCTTAACTTGGAGTAGTTGCAGCCATATGGCCTAATGATAGAAGGAAGCAATAGCTCTGCAGGAGGGTCTGCAGGCAGGAAAGAGCTTGTCTGTGTTTTCCAGCTATGTCAGACCAGCAGGATGAAGGAGGTGATTCTCCCCCACGGCTCTGCTCTCACGAGACCCCACCTGCAGCACTGTGTCCAGATCTGGTGCCCCCAAC
Source organism: Eubucco bourcierii (assembly GCA_013396675.1). Classification (NCBI taxonomy): domain Eukaryota; kingdom Metazoa; phylum Chordata; class Aves; order Piciformes; family Ramphastidae; genus Eubucco; species Eubucco bourcierii. The sequence goes on along the minus strand of VWZE01001265.1, from coordinate 6,238 downwards.
ACAATAAGGACATTGTACTGTTCAAGCAGGGCCGAGGGAGGCCACCAGAATGATCAAAGAGCTGGAGCACCTCTGCTGTGAGGACAGGCTGAGGGAGATGGGTCTGTCCAGCCTGGAGAAGGCTCTAGGAAGGCCTAATAATGGTCTTCCAGTACCTGAAGGGGGCTACAGGAGAGCTGGAAAGAGACTTCTCCCAAGGGAGTTTTTACAGGATGGAGGCAGCAGTAATTCTGTTTTATAGACTCACAGAATGGTTTGAGTTGGAAGAGATCTTAAAGATCATGCCCCTGCCATGGACAGGGACAGCTTCCACTAGACCAGGTTGCTCAGAATCCCATCCAACACAGTCTTGGACACTTTCAAGGATGGGGTATTCCCAGCTTCTCTGGGCAACTTCCTCCAGTGTCTCACCACCATCAGAGTAGATGTTAGGGAGAAATTATTTAACCTAAATCTGCCACCTTGCAGTTCAAAACCATTAACCCTTGTCCTCTCACCACACTCCCTGAGTGTCCCTCTTCAACTTACCTGGATAAGTCCTGAGGGGAAAAAAAGCCACTTGTAAGACATAGAATCATAGAATCATAGAATGGTAAGGTTGGAAGGGACCTCAAGGATCAGCCAGTTCCAACCCCCTGCCATAGGCAGGGACACCTCCCACTAGCACAGCTCACTCAAGGCCTCATCCAACCTGGCCTCTGTCATCACAGCAAAGCTGGTGAGCCCCTTCCTCAGAACAGCCAGCACAGGGGCATCAGGATTAGATTGCACTTTATCAGAACTAGACCACTTGGACAGAGGAGGAGAAAGGAAAACAGACTCGGAGCCTTAGTCTCCTGCAGGTGTGATTTGTGCCTGGGATGCCAAGCAAGAGGCACACAGGTTTGCTGTGTTATGTAGCCAAGGCAAACAAGACCCAGCAAGGTCCAATTCTGGCCCCCTCAGGATCCATAAAGCAGCCTCTGAGAGCTGTAGGGGACACGTTAGTCCTAATTGTGTCTTGTTTGACTTGGCTGCTCACACAGCAAAGCTTTTGCTCTCTTGGCTGGAGTCACCAATCTCACACCTCCATGGGACTTACCTCCTTTCTTGGATTGGCAATTAAAAGTATCCCTAATGTTGATAGGTGTTAAATGGTTTTGATCAAAAGCCACTTATTTTGACAAGAAACAGTTCAGAGGAGATGCTGAGGGAAGCACACTCAGATGGCAAGATCCTCCCCTTTCATATCCCTCTAAAGCTTCACTGATTGCTGTCACCTCTCACTGGGTTTTCCTCTCCTAACTAGCAGCAGACTCAGGCCCAGCAGAGGTGATCTGCACCATGCTGCAAGCTCAGGTATGAATCCCAACTGCCTCATTTTTCACTCCAGACACTATTTAGAGCAAGCCAATGAGCCCTTCTGAGGAAGAAGCACCCAACACCCACATCAGGCTAATCCAATGATCTCCTTGTACCAGTTGTTCACTCCTTAAGGATCTTTTCATGCAGGCATCATCTTGTACCAAATGCACTCTGAAATGGTAGGAATGGAGCCAAATCCTGCATGATCCCATACTGCATGGTCCCACAGAAGAACTGCTTTGCATCTGCTTGTCACCAAGCACATCAACCAGCCCAGGGATGGTGAAGCCTCAAGGCCAGACAACCTCCACAGCAGCCTGGAAGCTCTAAGAATGGAAGAATGTGAAGCTCTTGGCACTGGGTATCTTCTAGATCAGCCTTTACCTCTGGTTTCTCTTCTCCTTATCCTGGTCTAAGTTGGGAACACAACTGTGTTTGCTCATGCAGAACTGGTCCAAGCTTGAGAAACTGAGGATGAGGTGTGATGTTGTCAAGCTTCCAAAAAAGCTTGAGGGATTTGTGAGTTTGGTAGAGAGATGAAGAAAACTGAGATGGAAAAGACAAGCAGGAGTTGAGTCCTTCCTCCCAGGAAATTAATGTTGAAATTGCAACATTCAAAAGGAAATTCACTTCATGGCAACCTCTGGACTGGGGCAGGGTGGCTCTTGCTGGCCCACCTCCAGCTCTACTCACTCTGGAAATGATTTGGGTGTTACTGCCATGATGGGCTGGCTGCAGTGCTCACCAGCAGGCAGGAGCTAGGGATCTATTTCAGCATGGCACCTCAAATGTGTTTTAGTCTACTCCTGACAACTTTCAAGCTGATTTGATGGCCTTGAGGTCTGCTGCTCCCCTTCTCCCAGCCCCTCCAGGGCTGTGTTAACCCCATACCCCACACACCTGCAGGTTACCCAACCAAATCAGATTATCTGTGCTAGTGGGAGGTGTCCCTGCCTATGGCAGGGGGTTGGAACTGGATGATCCTTGAGGTCCTTTCCAACCTTACCATTCTATGATTCTATGATTCTATACCTTTGCCCAGGGGACCTCCTTCACCCACCTCTTTCCTCTTTCTGCAGGAGTTTACCCTCCCAGCCTTGCACAAGTCACCTTTGCAGCTGTTTAGAAGAATCAGGGATTAGGGATCACAGAATCAAAGAATTAACCAGGCTGGAAAAGATCTCTAGGATCATTGAGTCCAACTTAGCACCTAACACTTGTAATTAACTAACCCATGGCACTAAGTGCCTCATGCAGCCTCCTTTTAAACACCTCCAGGGATGGGGACTCCACCACCTCCCCAGGTAGCCCATTCCAATGCCAATCACTCTTGCTTTGAAGAACTTCTTCCTACCACCCAGCCTGAACCTGCCCTGGCACAGCTTGAGGCTGTGTCCTCTTGTTCTATCCCTGGGTGCCTGGCAGAAGAGGCCAACCCCTGCCTGCCTTTGAAGCAACTGTAGCCTGCAGAGTAGTATTGCAGAGTAGCAATAAGGTCTCCCTTGAGCCTTCTCATCTGCAGGCTGCACACCCCCAGCTCCCTCAGCCTCTCCTCACAGGGCTGTGCTCCAGGCCCCTCACCAGCCTTGCTGCCCTTCTCTGGACACTTTGGGATAACCATTTCCTCTCACTCCTGTAGCAAAAGGAACTGCCACCTGCTCTGTTTGTGCTGTGCTGCTGGCAGAGGCACTTCAAAAGCACACTGGTTTCCCCTAAAGAAATACAAATACCACCTCACAGAACCCATCAGCTGCTTGCTGTACTGCAGGTTCCTGTCTGATCAGCTCCAAACCTCCTCAGCCCTGGCAGCCCTTGAGCATCTTCCTTTGATGTGTCTGTTTTGGACAACCATTTCACTAGGGACCTCACTGCTTTTTTTCTACCTTCTACCTCCTTTCACTATTTCTATTCTGTATTTCCAGCACCTTTTGATCAGTTACCACACTGAACATAGGAATCATAGACCTGTTTCAGTTGGAAAAGACCTCTAAGATTGTCAAGTTCAATCACTGACCTAATACTACCTTGATCATTAAACCATGACTACACATACTCTGAACACCTTCAGGGATGGTGACTCCACCACCTCCCTGAGCAGCCTATTCCAATCCCTGACCACTCTTGCAGCAAAGAAATTTTTCCTGTATCCAACCTAACCCTTCCCTGGTGCAACCTGAGGCCATTTCCCCTTGTTCTGTCAATTCATACAAGGGAGAAGAAACAAATTCCCATCTCAATTCAACCTCCTCTCAGGGAGTCAGAGAGCAATGAAGCCTCCAGTGCTGGAGCCTCCAAATGACTCTCTCCAGCAGTTCCCTGTCTCTTGAAACTGGGGAACCAAGAACCAGACACAGAATCACAGAAGCATTCAGGTTGGCAAAGCCCCTCAGGATCACCAAGTCCAACCAATTTCCCTGCTCTATAAGGTGCACCCTAAACCATAGCCCCAAGCACCACATCCAAATGACTTCTAAACACATCCAGGATTGGTGACTCCAACACCTCCCTGGGCAGCTCATTCCAATGCCTGACCACTTGTACTGAGAAAAAATGCTTCCTAATGTCCAGTCTAAACCTGCCCAGTGGCAGCTTGAGGCCATACCCTCTTGTTCTATCACTGTTTACCTATGAGCAGAGCCCAGCAGCAGCCTCTCCACAGTGTCCTTTCAGGTAGCTGTAGACAGCAGTGAGGTCTGCCCTCAGCCTCCACTGTTTCACACCAACCATCCGCAGCTCCTTCAGTTGCTCTTCATCAGATTTACTCTCCAGACCCTTCCCCAGCTTCTTTGCCCTCCTCTACACTGACTCCAGCACCTCCACATCCCTCTTGTAATGAGGTGCCCTAAGCTGAGCACAACACTCAAGGTGTGGCCAAAGCCCAGTCCAAGGGGGCAATCACCTCCCTGCTCCTGCTGGACACAGCCTTTCTAATACAAACCAGTAGCCATTGGCTTTCTTCACCACCTTGACACACTGCTGGCTCATAGTCAGTTGCTTGTCCATCAGAACCCCCAAGTCCCTTTCTGCAAGCAGCTTTCCAGCCACACTGCCCCAAGCCTGTAGCATTGCTTGGGATTGTTGTGACTCAAGTGCAGGACCTGGCATTTAGCCTTGTTAAAGCTCACCCCATTAACACTGGCCCATCCATCCAATCTATCCAAGTCCCTCTGCAGAGCCTCCCTACCCTCTTGAATACAATACTCCATATGTGGCCTCACTAAGGCAGACCAGAGGATAACAAATACTTGGACAACCATGGAAAAGATGCCTTCTTTTTCCTAAATGAAAGACTGTAGCTTACAGGAATGTGGCATTTAACCAATCCTAGAACTAAACTGAAGCTGCAGCCCATCTCTCTTCTCTGCCCCTGTGTCTTTAACAGTTCCTTCCTCAAGAGAAGAGTGTAAGGTCCTGCACCTGGGTAGGCACAATCCCAAGCACAACTCCAGGTTGGGTGGGGAATGGCTGAGAGCAGCCCTGAGGAACAGGACCTGNAAGATGCTGAGAGGGCTGCAGCAGCTCTGCTGTGAGGACAGACTGAGAGAGTTTGGGTTCTGCAGCCTGGAGCAGAGAAGGCTTCCAGGAGACCTTAGAGTAGCCTTCCAGGATCTGAAGGGAACCTACAGGAAGGCTGGGGAGGGACTATTGACAAGGTCTTGCAATGACAGAACAAGGGGAATGGGTTTGAACTGGCAGAGGGGAGACTGAAAGTGGATGTTAGGAGGAAGTTGTTTGCAGTGAGGGTGGTGAGACACTGGCACAGGTTACCCAGGGAGGTTGTGGCTGCTCCCTCCCTGGAGGTTTTCAAGGCCAGGTTGGAGGAGGCCTTGAGTGAGCTGTGCTAGTGGGAGGTGTCCCTGCCTATGGCAGGGGGTTGGAACTGGCTGAGCTTTGAGGTCCCTTCCAACCTTACCATTCTATGATTCTATGATTCTATGATTCATTACAAAGCTTTTCCTGCTATTCCAGTCAAGCCCAGAGGTCTATAGTTACCCATTTACTGCTAAGTCTTTTGTTACAGTCACTATAAAAACACAATTAAAGCTGGATTATGCTATGCTTATGCAGAACAGCATCTTAATCCACAAAAGGTCCTGTGGAAGCCACATTTGGAGTCAGATCCTAGCTGGTGCAAGTGAGAAACCTGGAACCGAGCCCAGAGGAGATTAATACATCAGTACCTCACTAATTCACACTGCAGGTGAGGAAACCACACTGAGCATTTCAGGCTGAAAGGAGTAAGAGAAGTACAAACAAATGCATCACAAAAGGCTCTGCTTTTCAATTTCAAGCAACCATCCCTAAGCAAACACCACAGTGCACTGAAGCAGGCTATATATAGCTAATGAAGTCTTGCTAATGTTAGACGTGGCTACAGCATCTGTTACTGACTCTCTTTGCTAAGGAGTGTGGATAGACCACCGGGTTTCCAGAGAGCTTGTAAGAAAAGCAATTTATTGAAGTGAAGCTTTGTCAGCTTCTACTGTACAGAAATGCGTTGAGGCTCAGTATTTACTGCTGTGTCGTCTCAGCAGGCAATTAGCATCAGTGCCTGGGGCCAAATCTTCATGCCACCTGGAACAGCAGAGCTGCAGTGATTCCACTGACTGGCCTGATCGTCTTCTGAAAGCTTGTGATCAACACCAGGGAAAATATGCTCTAACCACAGCTGTGAGGCTCAGACCTGTTCTCTCATGAACTCCAACTGCATCCATGGGATGGGCAGATTGATGAGGTTTCCACCTTAAAAAACACTTCAGCATCTTCCCAGCCTTGAGCAGCCATCACAGAGCCCTGGCTGCAGGAGCATCTCACCACATGTGCCACATACACTCACTGCCCATGATCTACAATGGTCTACAGGAAGGACATGGAAGTGTTGGAGTGGATCCAG
>VWZE01001262.1:1894-30002 GCA_013396675.1 Eubucco bourcierii | reverse complement strand
CTCCTCTGGATCCAGTTCAACAGTTCCACATCCTTTCTGTGCTGGGGGCTCCAGAACTGTACACAGGATACTCAGAGATGCATTAATTAATGAGAATAATGGATCTAAATTTGTAGAATATTAAGTTTGTAATACAGTCTTCAAGGAGGGCTCATTACTTGCAGTTCTCATAAACTTCTTTTTTGAGATGTGGAGGTTAAACACCTGCAGGAGGCAGGGAATAGTATTTTGGGCACTTAGTTTTGGTATTCATGTATGATATGAACTGCAGAGCCCCAGGGCCAGCGGTTGGGGTGGTGAGGCACTGGAACAGGTTACCCAGGGAGGTTGTGACTGCTCCATTCCTGGAGGTGTTCAAAGCCAGATTGGAGGAGGCCTTGAGTAACCTGTACTAGTGGGAGGTGTCCCTGCCTATGGCAGGGGGTTGGAACTAGATGATCTTTGAGGTCCCTTCCAACCTTACCATTCTATGATTCTACATGCTCTTTTTGCACTACAAAAAACTGTCATCTCCTGCTTTTAAAATGTACTGTAAAGTTTTCATAACAACTGTTACACTCAGATAATCAACTTTTTCAGACCAGTAGGTCATAGCACTGAAACTGCCTGTTCATGAAGGCACAAGGTCCTCAGCTTTAGACACCTATGAAAGCATGCAAATCACTCCAAACAAAGCCACAGAGAAATAACCTCCTCTTCCCCACTGATGCCCTGCTGTGGGGAAGGCCTTTTGTTTTCCCTGATTCCCCCCTAGAGTGAAAACACATCCACCATTCAATACAAAATTAATAAAGGTATATAGAGCATGTTGAGCAAACACTGACACATCCCCAAAGGTGAATTTACATACCCCCCTCCCCCCCCCCTTTCCTGTTTAAAATTAATAAAGGAAGCCATAGCACACAAAACTGACATGTATAAAACCCCACGCGCAGAGCCAAAGCTTGGCACTGAGAGGGAGCTGCCACGCTGGAGTAAGCAGCTCTCAGCATTAGGCAATACATAGGAAATTTTGATTTCCTTTCTTGGCCATGTTCAAGGCGGGTCCCTGGTGGTGTGCACAGTGAATTTGTCACTTGGGAGCTGGAGTTGCCTGGGTTATTTGCTGTCATTGCAACATTCCTGTGCCGTTCCCTTCTTCCTGCAGGTGATGTGCAAGCTAAAAGATGCTGTTGCAGTCAAAGGCTTGCTCGCTTGCATCTCATCTTCTGCCTCCCTTCTGCCCTCCCCTCTCCTAAAGGCATACTCCAATGCTGTTGGTGTGTAATTATGGGACTGTAAAAATGTTTGGTGTTTTCAATGGCCAACCAAAGGCTTCATTACCCATGGTGACCAGGGACTGCTGAACTAAGTGTATGCAGATACTGTGAATGTCTGCAGCGTTAGTCCCCTTCAGCAAACTGCTGTATTTTAGTATATAAAAATAGATAAGAGTCCCCAAATTTTGCCTTAGGTAAATATACCTGAACAGTTAGCACGCTCTCAAGTACCTCTTAATGCACTAGGAGGCCTGTCTTGGTGGTCAAATGCTGTGAACATGGGCTCTAGCAGTTGTCCTACTGCAATTAAGCTTAAGCCTTATGTTCAAAGTGATCATTAATCTCTCCTTGACTGGCTCATAGTGCATCTGTAACCTTTAGAGCCATGCAGACCTCCTTCACAAGTCCCAACCACTGATCTGGTGGCAGAAGCTTCCCATGAGCGATCAGGAACAGCTGCAAACTAAGTTTTCAAAATTATTATTTGAAATGGACAGAGGAATCGAGTGCACCCTCAGCAAGGGCTGCAACAAGAGCAGTGTGGGCAGCAGGGCATGGGAGGGGATTCTGCCCCTTTACTCTGCTCTCCTCAGACCCCACCTGGAGTACTGTGTGCAGTTCTGGAGCCCCCAGCACAGGAAGGACATTGAGCTGTAGGAGCAGGTCCAGAGCAGGGCCATGATCAGAGGGCTGCAGCAGCTCTGCTATGAGGACAGGCTGAGAGAGTTGGGACTCTTCAGCCTGTGGAAGAGAAGGCTTCCAGGAGACCTCGGATTAGCCTTCCATTATCTGAAGGGGGCCTACAGGAAGGCTGGGGAGGGACTATTGACAAGGTCTTGCAAGGACAGGACAAGGGGAAATGGGATTAAACTGGCAGAGGGAAGATTTAGATTGGATGTTAGGAGGAAGTTCTTTGCAGTGAGGTTGGTGAGCACTGGAACTAGATGATCCTTGAGGGTGGTGAGGCACTGGAACTAGATGATCCTTGAGGTCCCTTCCAACCTTACCATTCTATGATTCTATGATTATGACCACACATTTCTGGAAAGATAAGAACTGTCTCATACCGTGTGCTGGCTTCAGGTTAAGCTTTTCTTTATTGCTTTGATGTTCTGCAGACAATGGCAGTTACCCCTATGTTTGCAGCACCAACTTCTCCCACCATTTAATGTGTATTTTATGAGCCCAGAGATGATGCTGTAGAGAGTGGAGCTGTGCCAAGAAGAGTTGTTCCTGCTTGTCTTCATCCTTGTCTTTTTTTTTCTGTACTTACAGCAGCTGAATAAGGGGAATGCTGTAGCTGTGGCAAGAAAAACCATCCCAAACTGCTGTGTGGTGTGATGACTGGTGTGCAAATTTACAGCTGTCAGGGAGAAATGTGTCAACTGTGTCTCTTAGGCTCCTCATATACCAACCCTCCTCATTGCTTCTAGGAGAAACTGCACCGTGTATGATGGTCTGTAAACAGTACTGGCTGCTCCAAAGCGAGCATCTATCTGGGGACTGCCTTTCAAAGATTCTGGAGATTTTTCCAAGTTTGGTGTCCCAGGTGGGATCAAATCAGTCACTAGACATCTCTTTGTGCCCTGTGGAACAGACCCATGGTGTCCCCTGTCTGCAGCACCTCAGTGAGCATTGGGTTTGTGGCCAAGCTGCTAAGCCACAAATTTCAGAAGCATATTTCATAAGTGATGCCTTATAGCTAACTTAAAGGTGACCTCTTCATTTGGATGAGGTGATTGTATTAGGTAGGATGAAGCTGTTGCAAGAACACATCTTCCTTCCAAGAGGAGCCCTTCCTGTAGGCTAGTCTTTAGTTATCACTGTAACCTTTGTCATCCACTCCTCCCTGGGGAGTCTTCTCTTTGACCTTTGCTATTCTACCAAGGCGTCTCATAAATTATTATTCTTTTAAATGGCACTTAGGCTGTCGTTGTGGCTGCTAGCCTTGAAGATTTGCAGTCTACCCTGTAATTTTGTGAGGGGGAAAAAAATGGTTAAGTGACAGAAGAAATATTGTACTTCACGATAAAACTACTTTTGTGTTTCATTTTCCACTCAAGTCATTCATATCCCTGTCACTAACCTCATTCAGGTCAAGGGCTCGAGGCAGAGAATGGGCATAATATTTTTGGCCAGACTGATGCATCTGAATATTACAAACATCTGTAATTTTGAAATTGAAATGAGTGTCGTGTTAAATCCTCAGGCAAATAATATTAAGGCATAATAGATTGCTCAAGTTTGCATTTCTTTTGGCAGTTCAAACCAGAGCTCTTTTGCTAGGTTATTCTAGATGTTAATGAACACAGTCACACAAAGGGATCTGCTCCTTACGGCTGCAGATTGGATCCCAGCTTCTGTGAACTTCATAGGAAATTCTGTGGGCCAAGGAGTTGAAATAATAAAGGAAAAAATAATCAGGCACACATTTAATGTGAAGCATGGAAGAAAACATCTGCAGCACTCAGTGGACGTCTGGGTGTCATACTTGCAGCGCTGTTTTGCCATCTTACATCTGGAGTGGTTCACTGGAAGAGAACAGATGCTAGTGTGAAATAGGTCATCATAGCAGCAGGGTAGCAGAACAGAAACATTTCTTTTTTCCCTTGCAGTAACAGCTATTCCTTTTTATTCACACCAATTATGAAAATGTTAGCCAAGTCTGAAATGTGAATGCATGTATTGTGACAAGCCAAAACTCTTAAAGGGTGTGAAGGTAAAAACCAACCTAATGAGGAGCTTCAGGGAAAAAGTCCTTTGCAGTACACACTGAATATCCTTTAACAGACATGGTGACTATTTTTGCTTAAGATGATGATTTTCTTTTCCTCTTGCTTTATTTTTTTTTTTCCATTTATTTTTATTTCAGTAGAGATGTTACTGAATGCCTTCTTGGTGGCAAATGCCCAGAAGCAGAGATGCTAATTCATGGGAGTTTCATCAGTCATTTCAAAGGAGAGGTCACATAGATAAGAAAAATGAACAGTACGCAGTATGTGAAGCAGTGACATTCAATGAGTCCTTGTCACTAGCAGCCATTAGCATGCAAGCCTGCTGTTATGTTTCAGTGCTTTATGTGCATTTCTTGACCAGGCAGGGAGCCTTTGGAGCACTGTAGCAGTTAATACCGTACAAGTTATTGTTTCTTTCTTGAATGCCTTATATTTTTAGTACCATTTAGATGCTTTTCTGTCCCCTTGTGCATCTAAAATTTTAAAGAGAACCAAAGAATGCATAATTTATATCCGTCCCAGAGGTAATGGAGTGACTCAATTGTATCTGTGAAGGGGATGATTTTAAATTTAATGTCTTATGCAAGAGGTGATTTTTATACAAAAACTGCAAAAATTGGCCTGGAGGATACCCAGATAATTATCCTTACAACAACGGGTGTGGATTCCAGGGGGATTATAGTGGAAAGCTTTAGTGTCTTGTGTATCATTATCCCTTGTGTATCATGGTTGTCATAATCGAAAACATAACTGATGGATCTCAGCGAATATAAATTGTGTTTTGACTTGGAATAGCACATGCAGGAGGTGTGAAAAGACAGGTTTGCTCTGACTCTGTTGAAGAATTCATGCAAGACATAAGACATTTGTTTACTGCTGAAATTCTTTCCTTCAGTTAAAGGAAAAAAAAACCCAATTGTTTACTGATGTTGGGCAGAGCCCATCAGTACATGCTTTCTCACGCATCACTGTTCCACTAGGCTATTTCTGGTTTCATTTACCAAAAGGCTAGAAGTGCCACAGCTAGAAATAAATGTCTGCTTCTTTGATATGCTATATGTTTGAAAACATGCACTTTAAGGTCTGTGTTACAGACAGTTCAAAGGGAATATAAATCGGTGCAATATTCTCTCCTTTTTCTTTTCTTTCCTATCCAGTCCCACGTATTCATTGCATTTATCAAGACTGTTTTCAATATTATCTTTAAAAGCAATTTACCATTTTGTATTTTATTTAACTTCAACTTTGCTATATTTAGATAATTGTTATGATCTTGCTGCTTCCATAGTTTAAAATGTTTAACATCCTTTAAACCCTCTAATGCAACTCTACGCTGACTTACAGCGTTGCGTATCCAAGGAGACAGTTGGCCTTATTTGCTTTTCCTTTCTCTTGTTTTGACTGTTCTTTCCACTTCTTGCAGGATTGGCCATGAGAATTTGTAACATTCCTTTGGAAATACCATGATGGGGCCGCTGAGAAGTTACTTTCCTTTGCTCAGGTCTGTAAACCCTATTGCATTCTGACTGTCTTAGCACGCACACGCTTGTGCCTGCTTGTTATCTTGTAATCTTGAATGCATGCAAACCATAATACAATCTAAATTTTATTCTGGAGCAAGTGTTGTTAAAATTATTTCTTTTTCTTGCAAAATGTTTAGACCATAACTCTGTTCTGGTACTGTTGTATAAATGTAGAGTAAGCCATTCATCTTTCCTTTGAAGTGAATTATTGCAGTTTATAGAGACGAACTGCAGAAAGGAATTGGGCCTGTAAGTCATTTTCACCTCAGCACTATGTCTTTCAGTACATGTTGGAACTGCATTACCCTAAAAGGCCCTGCAATCGATTGCTCCCACCCAGGTTGCTAATATGTGAGTAGCTATCCCACAGCTATAGCTGTGGATGTTTCGAGAAGCACACTTAGCAAAGGGTCAGCAGAATTACTGAAGCTTTCAGGTCAGGAGGAGCTCAGGTTCATGGAAAGTTTAAGAAAATTAAAGGAAAAAAAAAAAAGGGAAAAAAAGGACCTTATATTTAAGAGGCTGTAAAAAAGAGCAGAATAATAATGGCTTGACTCCTGTAGTGTCAGCATGGCAAGGAGCAGGGAGAAGCCTGTAGCTAATGCTATGTCCTTGTCAGCCAAAACGATAGCATCGTAAGCACTGTGGCCTACCATTCCAGTGATTTAGAGCATTAAAGACACTCCTCTGCATTTCAGTGTCTTTTTCTGTGCAGCCATATAACATAGAAAAGTTTTGATTTCTTGCTGTTTTCAAAGATAGCATGGTATAGCATTTTAATAGAAACCTGCTCAGAGAAAAACAGAAGGAATCAACTTTTCCATCTAGGCTGTCATACTCAGGTGTTGGGTCACACTCAGGGTCTATGGGAGTTGTATCTGTCCCGAAATAATCATTTTCAAAAAACATTCATGTTTGGAATATGCTTTGTTTGATTTGCTTGGTTTAACTGAGAGCACTTTGGGTATTGTTTTCTTTGTAGTCACTTACTATTCCATTAGACTGTAGGAATTCCACAGGGAAAGTGGCTTGTAAACTTCAAACAAAGACAAAACCAGGTGGATTTAAAGGATGAGATGTATCCAGAACAACTTCTAATTCATTCTTGGAAATTACTATGATTTGATAATACCATTTAAAGCTAACTCAACTCCAAAATGCTTTGGATACTCTTTGAACCTAGATGTAAACCTCACACAATGTAATGAACAAAAACCCTAGATCAGACTGGTTGAGATACTGCAGATACAGATTTGATTGTGATGCCTCAGGCCTGTGTTGAGTGAAAGCTCTGGGTTCAAAAATAAGTAGCTTTTCAGAGTAATTGCACAACCCTCGAATGATCTGTGTCATGCTAAAGCTCTGACTGCACTGTTTCTTTCTTTAATGATGACTTCCCTTAAGGCAAAATTTATGGTGTGTTTTTTTTTCCTTTGTTTGTTTGTGGGATTTTTTTTTGGGGGGGGCACACATCTGAAAAAGGCAGACACACTGGAAGACATTTACAATAAAAGGAGAAAACGTGATGCAGGTCTTTGGCATTTGGGTTATAAATCTTTTGCTTGTAGCAGCAGCTTGATAAAAATCATTCTTTTTAGACCTGTCTGTGAGTGTTGTTTGAATTGTAACTCACAAAGACTTCCAATAGCTAGGGCAAAATTTGCCAAAGCAAAGTGTGGTTGGGTTGGGCCTGTGTCCTAATGAATGTGATATAAATGCAGTCAACAGCTGCTATGCAGAAAAAAACCCTGGCAAGTCATTTGTCTAAAACATGCTTTAAAGCTTTCCTTCTTCACAAGTCTGATTCCTGAACAATAATAGCTTTGTGATATACATAAAAATCAGTATTGTGTCATGTAAAAAGAGGATAAATACTCTGCACTGCTTAGGCCACACCTTGAGTCCTGTGTCCAGTTCTGGGCCCCTCCATTGAAGAAGGACATTGAGGTGCTTGAGCGTGTCCAGAGAAGGGCAATGAGGCTGGGGAGAGGCCTGGAGCACAGCCCTATGGAGAGAGGCTGAGGGAGCTGGGATTGGTTAGCCTGGAGAAGAGGAGGCTCAGGGGAGACCTTCTTGCTCTCTACAACTACCTGAAGGGTGGTTGTAGCCAGGAGGAGGTTGCTTTCTTCTCTCAGGCAAGCAGCAGCAGAACAAGAGGACACAGTCTGAAGCTGTGCCAGGGGAAGTTTAGGCTGGAGGTGAGGAGAAAGTTCTTGCCTGAGAGAGTCATTGGCTGCTGGAATGGGCTGCCCAGGGAGGTGGTGGAGTCACCGTCCCTGGAGGTGTTCAAGGTGGGTTTGGACGTGGCACTTGGTGCCATGGTCTGGTCTTGAGGGCTGTGGGAATGGGTTGGACTTGATGATCTTTGAGGTCTCTTCCAACCTTGGTGATACTGTGAAATATATTAATTTTATATGTATTCATAGTAGATATATGTATACTAAGTGGCATAAAGTAGTTTGAGTATGGCTTTGCTACACCTTCATTGTAATGCAGGAGCAAAGGAAAGCCAATTAAATTAAAAGGCAAGACATTGCAACTGAAAAGGATAAAGAAGATGTAATTTCACCTTGGAAAGTATTGCCCTTGGGGTGTTATCAAAAGGTATTGCAACTGAACCTTTGCAGAAATAGATATTTACATCAATAAGAATACCATCAGAGATATTTTTTTTTTCATATTACACAGTTATAAAGCAATTACACAGAAGTTGTGTGACTGAAGGCTGAGCTCACTGATCCTGTGTGGGGTTTGGGTGAAGCTTCTGCAACTGTGTAGGTGTCTCCTGTTCCACTTCTCTGTAGCATCTGGTATTGACATTAAAGGAAAACAGGATACTGATCTAGCCAAATAATTAGTTTAATCCAGGTCAGTTTTTTCCATCTATTCCATGCCTTTCACTGCAAAATTAGTTTACTTTTTTCCCTCATAGATAACTTCTCTGCTTGCATAGTTCTTGTTTTCTTAATCTCTTATTCCTGCCTACAATCCCTCACCCATTCTCCAGAACAGCCTCTTTTTCCCTGACATCTTTGGTACTTGATCTTGCTTTGTTGGAGTTTTATCCATCTATTGCTGGAGTTTCTTTACATTTTCTTTTGGCATCACTGAATGCTGCATATCTCTAAACACCTTTTGAGATCTCCCCAAACCTTCGCCCTGGGCATCTCTACAGTGAAACAAGTAGAGATGGAGGGCCACGAAGATGATCAGAGGGCTGGAACAGCTCTCATATGAGGACAGGCTACAAGAGTTGGGGCTCTGCAGCCTGGAGAAGAGAAGGCTTTGAGGGGACCTGATAGTAGCCTTCCAGTATGTGAAGGGGGTCTACAGGAAGGCTGGGGAGGGACTATTGACAAGGTCTTGTAATGACAGGACAAGGGACAATGGGTTTAAAGTGACAGAGGGAAGATTTGGACTGGATGTTAGGAGGAAGTTGTTTGCAGTGAGGGTGGTGAGACACTGGCACAGGTTGCCCAGGGAGGTTGTGGCTACTCCCTCCCTGGAGGTGTTCAAGACCAGGCTGGACGAGACCTTGAGTAGCCTGTACTAGTGGGAGATGTCCTTGCCTATGGCAGGGGCTTGGAACTAGATGATGCTTGAGGTCCCTTCCAACCTTACCATTCTATGATTCTATGATTCTATAAGTGTCTTGGTTTTATGGGGACAGGAGGCAAACAAAGGCAGTGAAAACACATGAGATGCCACGTGAGATGGGAAGTACCCCTCTCCTCTTCCTAGGCTCCTTTGCCCTGCCCTTCTGTTACAGCTTCCTGGGCAAAGAACAGGCTAGGACTGGCTCCTAGGTGGGGTTTGGTGGAGGGACTGCTGCTCTGTTGTCTTACTGCTTCTTCAATAATGAAAACAAAACTGGCAAAATACTGGTTTATCAAAAGTCATGGGGAGCAGGGAGAAAGGAGGAGAAGATCCTGGGGAGAGCACTTTTCCAGGAGAACATGTAAGCATGGCAACTATACCTTTGATCTCCATACAAACAAGTGGACTTGGGAGAGCCCTGCTGCCTCTGTATTAAATAACACATGTCCACCTTAAAACCATGCTGCCTGGAAGTCCAAACCACTGATGCCACTGGGCTTTGCTCACGGATCAGCTGTCCTGCCAGAGGCTGCAAGGGCGATGAAGTGGCTGCACACAGGCGATGCATACAGGTCTGCGGAGGGGAAGCAGTGATGTACAAAGCAGAACTGTGAAGGAGCACTGCTGTCTTTGTGCCCCTTAAATGCAAATTACCTGGCTACAAAAAGGCAGAAAGGAAAGGGGATGTTACTACCTGGAAATGTGCCATGTGTGCATTTGATGAATACATTTGAATTATTGAACAGATGGAAACCAAATAGCCTGGTAGCTGAGGAAAATCTATATGCTAGATGCTCAAAGGAAATGTGGCAAATAAAATGGGAGGATGTGAGAAGTAAATCTCGGTAAAGCTGCCATGGAAGGGCAGTTGCATTTTATTAGAGCAGAAATTAAAAGAAGACTGTGAGTTTGTAAAAAAACTATTGTGTCCAAATCATTGGTTGTATGTACAAACTAATATAGACACATATATACTGGAACTGTTGGAGCGGGTCCAGAGGAGGCCATGAAGATGCTCACAGGGCTGGAGCAGCTCTGCTATGAGGACAGGCTACAAGAGTTGGGCTCTGCAGCCTGGAGAAGAGAAGGCTTCGAGGCCGCCTTAGAGTAGCCTTCCAGTTTCTGAAGGGGGCCTACAGGAAGGCTGGGGAGGGACTACTGACAAGGTCTTGTAATGACAGGACAAGGGGCAATGGGTTTAAAGTGGCAGAGGGGAGATTTAGACTGGATGTTAGGAGGAAGTTCTTTACAGTGAGGGTGGTGAGACACTGGCACAGGTTGCCCAGGGAGGTTGTGGCTGCTCCCTCCCTGGAGGTGTTCAAGGCCAGGTTGGAAGAGGCCTTGAGTGATCTGTACTAGTGGGAGGTGTCCCTGCCTATGGCAGGGGGTTATAACTAGATGATCCTTGAGATCCCTTCCAACCTTACTATTCTATGATATATACATCTTTTATTTTAGAGTGATGATTCAGAGAGTATGTGAGTATCCAACCCAGTTTTTTTTTTTTTTTTTTTTTACTCCCCACAACAAGACTAAAGGCAAATCAGTGTTGTGGAAAAAAAAAGAATAATGAAGAAAAAGGACAATTTGCTGATCTCAATAAAGAGTTGTGGCCAGAGCACAGGTTCTACCAGAGACTGAAATTAATATATATGCAGGGAAAAAACCCACCAAACAACAGATAAAACCCAATCAACCCAACTGGCAGATTGATCTTCCACTGGCTTTTATGTTTTGAGTTGTTTCCAGGGAATATCTAGGAACTGTGGTGAACTCTTCCTCTGCTGGAGGAACAGCCCAGAAATATATGTAAATACCTCCCTGTTGTTTTATCATAGCTATTTCCCAGAAGAATAAGAAGACTTTTGAGAGACTGCTGAAAACTATGCAGAGTTCATAGACACAGATGAGGAACAGGACTCTTTACTGTCCTTAATCCAGTACCCATCACCTTCTGTTTCAAAGTGGCAATCAGATGATGATCTTTGCTGATCTTAACTAGTGGGGCATTATATAAAAAGAAGGAGGAATCTTTAGTGTCAGGAGTCAAGAACACCCTAGGGACACTAAAGATAATTTGGCTCACTTGCCTGCATTACTAACAGGAATAGAGGTGTCTAGGTAATCTGAGAGAGACATTTATCTAATCTTCCAGTGAGGAAGATTTCAGTATACCACCATGTATAGTCTCTTCCACCACTATATAATATTTTGGGAGTATTCCTAAAATCCAGGTTATGCTTTATCTGATCCATAGGGATCCATCTAAGTGTATATTTTCATAGTGAAGACAGAGAACAGATTAACACAATTTTCTTCATGGTCATCCGTCATATATTAGAAGGAATAATGGCTTTACATTAAAGTTGATTAAATTTGTTTTATGTATTTCTTTAGAAGAAGCATTTGCAAGAGTTCTGTTCCTTCCTCCCAAGTATCTGCATCCCTCCAAGCACTGTTTACTTCTTGACTCAAATGCTAATGTTAAGAAGCCAAATCTAGGCAACAGGACTTTCAAATGGGTACAAATTATGTAAAATAAGATCAGAATTTAGAAGCTTGATAATTAATTGGAGTACACATGGAGTACTGTGTGCAGTTCTGGAGCCCCCAGCACAGGAAGGACATGGAAGTGTTAGAGCGGGTCCAGAGGAGAGCCACAAAGATGCTCAGAGGGTTGCAGCAGCTCTGCTATGAGGACAGGCTGAGAGAGTTGGGGCTCTGCAGCCTGGAGAAGAGAAGGCTTCCAGGAGACCTGATAGTAGCCTTCCAGTATCTGAAGGGGACCTACAGGAAGGCTGGGGAGGGATTATTTGCCTTGCAATGTCAGCACAAGGGGCAATGGGTTTGAAGTGGCAGAGGGGAGATTTAGACTGGATGTTAGGAGGAAGTTGTTTGCAGTGAGGGTGGTGAGATGCTGCCATGGAGGTTGTGGCTGCTCCCTCCCTGGAGGGGTTGAAGACCATGTTGGAGGAGACCTTAAGTGAGCTGTACTAGTGGGAGGTGTCCTTGTCTATGGCAGGGGGTTATAACTAGATGCTCCTTGAGGTCCCTTCCAACCTTACCATTCTATGATTCTATGATAATTATGGACTGCAGTCCATGTCTCATACCTTGAATTTGTCTTGTTGAAATCTCTGCTGGTGTCTTCTTTCTCTTCTATCCTTTAAACTCTTCACAGTATGGTACTAGGTAATGAATGACATTGTTGGAGAGACAGTAAGTGTGCAACTGATAGCTCTCAGCATATGGATAATGGCACATCTTGCACCTTCTCATTGCCCACATTCTGGCTGCACAGAGATATCTGGACAATAAATGAGGTGAAATGGTGGCTGTAACACATTTCAGAAACAATAATTGTCCTTTTAGGTCCCTTTAAAAGAAAGACAGGAAAGAACTGCTAAGTTTTCTATCACTAAGGGCCTCACAAGAATCAATCACACATCATGAATAATAATAATAGAAGAGGGAGGACAGCTGCTCAGCTGAACATCATCAGTATTGACACTTTCCAGGAGCAGTAATCAGTAATCCCCTTGACCAAAGCAGGTGTCACGACAAGATAAAAGTCATGAGCTACAGCTCCAGTGACAGTCTGTTGCCATAGTCAGAAAGATATGAATTGATTTAATTTCTGAAAGGCAGTTAAAACATCTTCTCCAGTTGAGAGAGGGGGAAATGCACTGGCACTACTGCTTTCCAAGCCTCCAGAAACAGGAGTGAAACTTGCAGAGCTTGGTACATGAAAAACCAACAAGTGTTCAGATGGACAAATGCCACCAAAATGAGCACTTCCAAAAGGATCTTCCTTTTGTTTCACCATGGCCCAACAGTTTATGTCCTTCCTTTATTGCTTTTTAGGTAGCATTTGAAGAAAGGCTACCAGCTGCAACAGTAAACATTAAAGGACTTTTTTTGAACTTGTGTACATGAGAGAGAATTGTAGAATCATAGAATCATTTAGATTGGAAAAGAGATTTAAATTCATAGAGTGCAACCATCAACGTAGAACCACAGAATCATAGAATAGTAAGGTTGGAAGGGATCTCAAGGATCACCTAGTTCCAACCCCCTGCCATAGGCAAGGACACCTCCCACTAGTACAGCTCACTCAAGGCCTCCTCCAACCTGGCCTTCAACACCTCCAGGGAGGGAGCAGCCACAACCTCCCTGGGCCAACCTGTGCCAGTGTCTCATCACCCTCACTGTAAAGAACTTCCTCCTAACATCCAGTCTAAATCTCCCCTCTGCCAGTTCAAACCCATTGCCCCTTGTCTTGTCATTAGAAGACCTTGTCAATAGTCCCTCCCCAGCCTTCCTGTAGGCCCCCTTCAGATACTGGAAGGCTACTCTAAGGTCTCCTGGAAACCTTCTCTTCTCCAGGCTGAATGATCCCTTGCTGGATTTCTCTGTGGCTCAACTGCCTTCTGACTCTGCAAACAATATCCAGTAGTAGTCTGGATCCACATGGCAGAAATCCGAGGCAGGTGGAAAAACCTCCAATGTAAGAAATGTCTTGAGACACAACTTCCACAGGACAGAGATTGGTGGAGGCAACACTGCCTCAGCAGTGGCAGGGGAGAGCCATACTGCTGCTGTATGGTCTGAGAGTAGCCGAGTCTGGGTGCCGCCAGCAGCCCTCTCAAATGGACCCCAGGACTTGGCAGGCTTGCAAATTTGCAGAGAATGGTGCAGAAGTGGGGAGAGCTGTCCAGAGGCAGGGATGGTGCAAAACTGAGAGCCATGTAAAAAGACAGGAGCATGGTCCAAAATGGGAACCTGTCCTGTTGAAAGCTCTGTCAAGGTGGAAACTCTTTCAAGGTGGGAACCACATGCCTTCTCCCTTGCTCGCTTTATCATTTTCTAGACAAAGTGTCCTTCTGCCATTTTACACTGGGCAGAAAACCCAACCAAGCACCAACCTGATTCCCAGCACAGGCTTCCATACAGGTCAGTACATGTGTGGTGACAGGCTCCTGCTGCTGTTCCCCCATCAAACCTGTGGTGGGGAGAAGGTGGGAAAGCAGTTTTTGCACCTTCTCCTCCTCCTCATTCAAACCCGGGGCAGGGGAGGGAAGGAAGAGATTTGCAGTGCTCCAGAACACCACCTTCACTATTTTCAGGGTCTTTGGTCAAGTTTCCCCCAAGTTTTGCCTTCTTTACATTGAACCACATTTCTTTCAGTGTTTTGGTCGTAGTTTTGTAGAGTGCTCATTGTTGATCAGTCACATCCTCCTTAAAATGTGGCATCCATCACTGAATGTAAGGTTAGAGTTGAATTCTTTCCAAAATGAAGTAATAAGTTCCCTCATGTGTCTTTTAGATAGCATTCTCCTTAATAATTCCTATCTGACATTCATACACATGCAACTGACTCTGATGAAGCTTATGATCCACTAGATTGCCTCAGATCCTTCTTAGCAAGACTAAACCTATTTGGTTTAGTCCCTGGAGGTGTTCAAGGCCAGGTTGGAGGAGGCCTTGAGTGAACTGTACTAGTGGGAGGTGTCCCTGCCTATGGCAGGGGGGTGGGACTAGCTGATCCTTGAGGTCACTTCCAACCTTACCATTCTATGATTCTGTGATTCTATGATCCTTGATGTCCCTGCCAACCTTACCATTCTATGATTCTGTGATTCTATGATCCTTGATGTCCCTGCCAACCTTACCATTCTATGATTCTGTGATTCTATGATCCTTGATGTCCCTGCCAACCTTACCATTCTATGATTCTGTGATTCTATGATCCTTGATGTCCCTGCCAACCTTACCATTCTATGATTCTGTGATTCTATGATCCTTGATGTCCCTGCCAACCTTACCATTCTATGATTCTGTGATTCTATGATCCTTGAGGTCCCTTCCAACCTTACCATTCTATGATTCTATAAAAAAAGAATGTTGCAGTCTTAGGCTGGAGGAAGGGCTTTGAAAGATAATGTACAATTTTCATAGTATGGGACTCCACATAGGCACTGGACTTATAAGAGCAATTGAACACAGTTATGGCAGCACTTGACAGCTAACACACAGATGTCCCTCTTTTTAAAGTCTCAGTGGAAACCTGCCTTGATCTAATTAATAACACAGAATCACTACCAAAGAGAATAAAGAAAGATGTTTCAGAGGGACCAAGGATCTTGAAAGCAAAGGTCATATGTTAAATTCAGGAGAGGGTTGGGTCTGAAGTAGAGCATCTTGTTCATAAGATTGACTGACATCATGCATTTTAATTCAAGGAGCCTTAATTTCTTCACAGTGCTGGTTCTTTTCATCTTTGAAGGCCACCAGTTCACCTCTGTAGTTAATCACCATGTTCTGTATTTCTTTCACTCCATGACAATGTTCAAGTGTTTTTGTAATTTATTCTTCTCTCTTCACACAGCCTTTTCACTCATTTGTTACAGAGTAACAGGTTAAAGACAGCATCTCCTGCTTAGAGCTCTGGCACAACTGTCAAATATTCCTTTTTGAAATTTATTTTTATTTTTTTTTACGTGTTGTGAGCTGTTTAGCAACATCTCCAACATCCTTGCCAAAGTTCTGCAGTGTACTGTCAGGTTGTCACATCTGTCACACGAGTCAGATAGCTGGTCTCAATGAAGTGTAGATATACAGAGAGAGAGAGTTGTCCTCTTGCTCTGTGTCATGAAGCATTTTGAACCTCTGACCTTTCTATAATCCCTTTTAATGCTGGAGACCATTACCTCCAGATCTTATAATGACCAGTTCCACAGTCCTTCCTCCAGCTGTGTGTCTTTTGTTTTTCCATCTCTGTAGCTCCATCTGTAGGTTCAAGTGAGTAGAGAGAGTTGTTGGAAACACTATCAAGAACCATACAACCAGCAGGCAGCTTGTAGTGCCATGGGACAGGCTTGCAGAAAAAGAAGTCAGTGTTTGATAGGCAAATGCAATGTGCTGCTTTAAGGTCTGTAAGTTATAATAAAAAAATCTCAAAAGTTTATGTGGGTGTCCTTGATGAGAGCATTTTGTTGGTTTCTTTAAAGATGTTTCACTGCATGTGCTGAGCATCCACTGGACTGCTGACAGTCTCACCAGTGAATGCATGGTGTGCTTAAAACTGTGGAGCCTAAATAAAACCTGGACTCTGCTCTGCAGTGATACCCTAGCCCCCCTCACCCCCAGGCATATGCTCAGCCTATGGACTTTTTACCTGGTAGTCCCAGTAGAGAACTGTAACTCAAGAGCATATGACCATGGTCCAGAATCCATTCCTCATTCCCCTGGCTCTTCTCTACTCCTGCAAAATTTCACCCCAAGTTTTAAATGCTTTGTTCATACTTCAGTTCACCAGGATTCAGATGACCACTGAGATTCCACAGACATCTACCCAGTTCTCAACTGGTGTGCAGTAATTCCCTCAGTCCATTTTCCAAGCCAGTCCAAAGCTGTGTAGCACAGTGAGTGTACAAGCCAAGAGGAGGGAGTCAGGCTCTTCTCAGTGATGGCCAGTAACAGGAGAAGGACCAATGGGTGGATGTTGAGGCATAGGAAGTTCCATGTAAACATAAAGAAAAAGGTTTCCACTGTGAGGGTGACAGAACATTGGAACAGACTGCCCAGGTTGTGGTTGTGGAGTCTCCCTCTCTGGAGATATTCTCAGCCTGTTGGGATGCATATATTTGTGATCTGGTCTAGGTGATCCTGTTCTGGCAGTGGGGGTTGGACTAGATGATCTTTCGAGGTCCCTTCTACCCATTCTGTGATTCTGTAATAAATCACCATGATTAGCAGTATTAATCAGCTCTGACTCAGTGCAATTAACTTGGCCTCAGCACTGCTAGGAAGTTTTTGTGGCTTCCAATGGCCTCCAATCCTGTACAGAACAAGCCTGAATTTGCTCAGTGGGGGCCCAGAAGGCTGCTGTCAACACCCAGACCATGCAGTCTTGTGCTGTGCAGGCTTTGCCCAGCACTTAAATCACAACTGGTCCCTGGAAACAAATTTCTGTGATCTATTGTCCTGATTTCAGCTAGCATAGAGTCAGTTTTCTTCCCAGTAGCTGGTAGAGCGCTGTGCTTTGGATGCAGGGGAGAACAATGTTAACACATTGATGGTCTAATTGTTGCTAAGTAGTGTATATCCTAAGTCAAAGATTTTTCAGTTTCCCATGCTCTACCAGGAAGCAGATGTACAGGAAACTGCGAAGGAGCATGACAGCTGACCTGACTAGTTGTGCTGGTTTGAGGCTAATTGGAATATTTTAATAGAGAAAATTACACTATAGGCTGTGAAAGGAAAACAATGGTGATGTCTGTTTTACTCATAGGCTTGCTGAGATTGTTTGGGAAAAATAACTGTGCTGGTTTGAGGCTAATTAGAATATTTTAATAGAGAAAATTACACTATAGGCTGTGAAAAGAAAACATGATGATGTCTATTTTACTCATAGGCTTGCTGAGATTGTTTGGGAAAAAGAACTGAAAACATTAGATAAGGAGTTGCTGTCTCTCTCTGGGGGCACAGCGTCTTGGACGGTCTAGCTTCTGGCTTCTCTTTGCTGATTAATCTTCACTAACCACTTTCCTTCTAACTCCCCTGGCTGATCCTCCAAATTCACCTTGCATGTAAGGCAAACCTTGGGGTAAGGTGTAGGGGTGGGGAGAAGGTGGAAGGGTGGTTGGGAGCCCCTCCTGGGGTCTCTGATTTCTGGGAGAGGAGTTGTGTTGCTGTATTACCTTTAACTTGTCTATATCTGTAACTATTCCTGTCTCTAGTGTCTATCTCTGCTTGTACATTGTGCTGAGCTGTAAATAGAGCTTCAGTCCTTAACTTGCAGCTGACTGAGTCTAGTCTGGGTGATTTTACAA
The DNA here is from genome assembly GCA_013396675.1 of Eubucco bourcierii. Lineage (NCBI taxonomy): Eukaryota > Metazoa > Chordata > Aves > Piciformes > Ramphastidae > Eubucco > Eubucco bourcierii. The sequence goes on along the minus strand of VWZE01001262.1, from coordinate 12,054 downwards.
AGTGTGAGGGACAGGGAACTCCCAAACCATCACACTATTCAAAGGGATATTCCTTAACATAGAACATCATGCTCAATATATAAACGGGGGGGATTTCACAGGACCACAGGATGTTAGGAGTTGGAAGGGACCTCTGGAGATCTTCAGGTAAAAACCCCCTGTCAGAGCAGGACCATAGAATCTAGCACAGGTCACACAGGAACACATCCAGACAGGTCTTGAAAGTCTCCAGAGAAGGAGACTCCACAACCTCTCTGGGGAGCCTGTTCCAGTGCTCCATGACCGTTATAGTCAAGAAGTTCTTTCCCCATGTTGAGGTGGAACTTCCTGTACTGTAGTTTATACCCATTGCCCCTTATCCTATCCCAGGGTGCAAGTGAGAAGAGCTTGTCCCTTCCTTCTTGACACCCAGTCCTCATTTATTTATATACATTTATCAGGTCCTTTCTCAGTCTTTCTCTTCTCGAGACCTAAAAGCCCCAGGTCTCTCAGCCTCCTCATAAGGCAGTGCTCCAGTCCCTTAATCATCCTTGTAACCCTCTGCTGGACTTTGTCAAGTAGATCCCTGTCTGTCTTGAACTGGAGAGCCCAGAACTAGATGCAATATTCTAGATGGGACCTCACTAGGACAGAGGGGAAGACAATCTCTCTCAATCTGCTGGACACACTCTTCTGAATGCACCCCAGGATCCCATAGGCTTTCTTAGGCACAAGGGCATGTTGCTGTCCCGTGGATAGCTTGTTGTCCACCAGGACTCCTGGGTCCTTCTCCAAGGGGCTGCTCTCTAGCTGGTCACCTCCTAACCTGTACTAGTGCAGTCTATTATTGCTTCCCAGGTGCAGGACTCTGCACTTACCCTTGTTGAGTTGTCTGGGAGGGAGAGATCTCTGCTCAGGGGCCTGCCTAGGCATCAGTCACCAGGTGGTGAGCAACTGCATTGTGCATCTCTTGGCTTTCTTTGGTTTTGTTTCCTCACTCTTTTACCTTCCTTTTAGTTACTACTATTATTGTTATTATTATTGTTATTTTTATTGTTATTAAGGTTTGGATTTTGTTTATTTTATTTTATTTGTTACACTTTTCTTAGGCCACAAATTATACTTGGTTTTGATTCTCCTTCCCATCACATTGGGGGCAGGGTGGGGAGTGAGGTCAACTGTATGGTGCTTAGTTGCTTGCTGGGTTTAAACCACCACAGCAGTGGAGATGTCTCTTTTAACAGATTAATGTTCCCTGTCCCCAAAAACTCCTGCCTCAGTTTCCCAGGTCACTTTCATGTTTCAGGAACCCTGTGCTATGGAGGCACATCCACACCAGCCAGCAGTTCTCCCCACAACTGCCTGCTGGCTTTTCATAGAATCATAGAATGGTAAGGTTGGAAGGGATCTCAAGGATCATCTAGTTCCAATCCCCTGCCAGAGGCAGGGACACCTCCCATTAGTACAGGTCAAGACCTCCTCCAGCCTGGCCTCCAACACCTCCAGGGAGGGATCAGCCACAACCTCCCTGGGCAACCTGTGCCAGTGTCTCACCACCCTCACTGCAAACAACTTCCTCCTAACATCCAGTCTAAATCTCCCCTCTGCCATTTTAAACCCATTGCCCCTTGTCCTGTCATTGCAAGTCCTTGTCAATAGTCCCTCCCCAGCCTTCCTGTAGCCCCCTTCAGATACTGGAAGGCTACTCTAAGGTCTCCTGGAAACCTTCTCTTCTCCAGACTGCAGAGCCCCAACTCTTGTAGCCTGTCCTCATAGCAGAGCTGCTGCTGCGCTCTGAGCATCTTCGTGGCCTCCTCTGGACCCGCTCCAACACTTCCATGTCCTTCCTGTGCTGAAGGCACCTGGCTCCTCTGCTCACTTTCCTCTCCTTAGGCAGCAATTTGTGTGCTGCTTCGCTGTCTGACTGCTGGTTTTCATTAAACTTCCAGTGATGAAATTACCTCTTGTGACTTCTCTCCAACTTTTATTCTTCCTTGAAAGTGGGTTCAAATTTGCTACTGCCCCAGCTCTCCCAGTAAAGGTGTGGTAGATGGACTGACATGGGTTCAGTTAAAATCAAACAGAACAAAAATCATACCTGCTCTTTGCCCTTAGGCTGCATTTTTATATTATTTTGATGCTGTATCACACAGATCTGATCTTGGAGCATACTGCCTTCAAGGTCTAATTTCCACACTCATCACCAGAGGTTACCCTCCCTTTGACTGAGCTTAGTGGCTCAGCAGATTATTTTTAAATTGGTTTTGAGAAATTATTCATGTTAAAAAGATTTTATTTTTTTTTAATGATTTCCATCATTTATCAGCAGTCCTGCCTAAGTGGGGAGGTCCCAGCTGGTTGGAGACTGGCAAACGTGACAACCATCTACAAGAAGGGCTTGAAGAAGGACCCAGGGAACTACAGACCTGTCAGTCTGACCTTGGTGCTGGGGAAAGTCATGGAGTGCCATTATGCAGCATATTTCAGAGGGCTGGAGCAGCTCTGCTATGAGGACAGGCTACAAGAGTTGGGGCTCTGCAGCCTGGAGAAGAGAAGGCTTCCAGGAGACCTTAGAGTAGCCTTCCAGTATCTGAAGGGGGCCTACAGGAAGGCTGGGGAGGGACTACTGAGAAGGTTTTGCAATGACAGGACAAGGGGCAATGGGTTTAAAGTGTCAGAGGGGAGATTTAGACTGAATGTTAGGAGGAAGTTGTTTGCAGTGAGGGTGGTGAGACACTGGCACAGGTTGGCCAGGGAGGTTGTGGCTGCTCCCTCCTTGGAGGTGTTGAAGGCCAGGTTGGATGAGGCCTTGAGTGAGCTGTACTAGTGGGAGGTGTCCGTGCCTATGGCAGGGGGTTGGAACTAGATGATCCTTGAGGTCCCTTTCCAACCTTACCATTCTGTGATTCTAAGATTTAACTGTGTTCTGTTTTGTGGCTGAGTCAATTTGGATATCAATAAGTATAATAAATATTCAAAGACACTTGTTTGACTGTAGGAGATGACTGATATAATGAAGAACATTAAGTCCCATTGCCTCTGTGGTTTTTTTGTTTTCTGTGGTGGAAAGAGTTGACCAATATGACTAGACCACTTTGTACCTGGGATTGAGTACCTCCAAAAATCGAGGGGGTTTGAGTACTTGGGCTGTACTGCTCTTACTCTTCCCTGCTCCTCACTCCTACTGAGACAGATTATAGATTGGACAAGGTTTGAGATTACTCTTGTTTGCAAAGTATGGTTTTGTGAAAAGCAAAGACTGGTTACTGCTTCAAGAGAATCTGTCACCTTGTCCTATTGAAGAAGGGCAACGACTCCTTTTCCAATAACAGACCTGTTATCTCCTTCTTGGAATTTATCAGGCAAGAAGCATATTGATCCAATTTGCAGGTTGCAGCCTGTAGTTCTCAAAACACATCCAAAGCCCTAGCACATGATGATGGTCAGAACTTGCCCTGCATTTAGTTCACAGATGTGTACCTCCCCTTCCCTTCTCTCTTGTGGGCTGCTGTTGCCTTTACAATCCAAGCAACCTAAATTGGATGAAAAATTCCTCTGCTTCAACTAATTTATTTTAACTTTGTTCTTTAGGAAAATTCTCCTACAGTGTTTTTTCCTCCTTGCTCTCTCACCAGCTGTGAATTTTATGCAATATCTGGTGCATGGAAGTATTTACTTCCAAGTAAAACTTGCTTAATTGGAGATAAAACAAATCTAGAAACTTTTCCCATACTTTTTATAAATTATTGCAATTTTTTAATATACCTTTTGGAGTCAGTGTTTTTTACAGCAGGTCTAGGGAGGTTCTTCTCCTCTACTCTGCCCTAGTGAGACCACACTCAGAATACTATGTCCAGTTTTGAGTTCCCAAATTCAAGAGAGACTGGGACCTGCTGGAGAGAGTCCATCAGAGAGCCATGAGGATGATTAAGGGACTTCAACTTCTCCCCTATGAAGAGAGACTGAAAGACCTGACCCTGTTTAGTCTTGAAAAGATTGAGAGGGGATCTCATCAATGTCTACAAATATCTGAGGGGTGGGTGTCAAGTGGATGGGACCAATTCCATTTTGGTAGTGTGCAATAGGACAGGGAGCAACAGCTGCAAACTGGAACACAGAAGATCTCACCTCAACATGAGGAGAAACTTTACAGAGGGTGAGCACTGGAGCAGGCTGTCCAGAGAGGCTGTGGAGTCTCCTTCCCTGGAGATATTCAAAACCAGCCTGGATGCATTCCCATGCACATTACTCTTGGTGATCCTGCTTTTGGCAGTGGGGTTAGACTTCATAGAATCATAGAATGGTAAGGTTGGAAGGGACCTCAAGGATCATCTAGTTCCTGCCCTGCCATAGGCAGGGACACCTCCCACTAGAACAGCTTATTCAAGGCCTCCTCCAACCTGGCCTTGAACACCTCCATGGAGGGAGCATCCATTGATGACCTCTGGAGGTCCCTTCCAACCTCTAACACTCTGTGATGCTGTGGTTTTTTGTTTGTGTATAAGTGACACTGCCCTTTTGGTCCCTGGATCTGTGTCTTAAGATTGCTTTTTTAGGATAACTCCTTCTCAGAAGACTCTGCTGTAATGATTCACTGAACTTTACCTGTCATTATGGAAAAATAAAAGCATCTGAAATAATTCATTTTCTGATTGATCTAGGTTGAGAAAGAGAAATCTTTGTTTGCTGGAAACCATTCATAGAGGCTACTATGGCAACAATATTAATAACAAACAAGAAGGCTGTTAATTAATGGTTCAGGCTGACTAGAATTAAGAAAATCCTGAATCTTTGCTGCATCCATTTACCATCCTAACAGCTCTTGGTTATTTGTTTGAAGAGTTAGTGCCTCTTTTTACTGCACAGGGGAAAAAAAAAACCAACCCAAAAGAAGTTTATGATAATAAAATTGAAAGGGTACAAACTCCATTAGCCTTCCCCTTGTGATCCCATCAGACATGACCACTAAATTTTGGGTGATGCTCACAACAATCCCCTCTGCTGCTGCTAATTTGATGAATAAAGCTGATAATGCCTTCTGGCCACTAAGGGTGTAAACAAATAAGAGTAGTCCCTACCTGAAGTGGTTTACAGTCTACAAAGCTGGTACATGCCAAGCGAAAAAGTACTACTTTGGGATACAAGCAAAAAAGGGTATTTCCAATTGCTTTTTAAAATAGTCCTGGGATGCTGGCAGAGATATTATGTTGATATGTGTAGGTGGGCATGAGATGAGGGGAAGAATACATAGCCTCCCTGGGAAGAGAAGAAGAACCCTTGGGAGTCCTATAGGCTGTTAAGTATATAAACTACAGCTGTTTCCTTACTACTAAAGTTGGCATATTATGCTCTGCAAAGCAAAATTGATATGTTTTCTACAACTCCAAGGATCAAGCAACAAACTGATTCAGGGGGTAGCTTATGGAGAAACTGATCTGCTTTACTTTTTGGAATACATTACAGTTTGAGAAAATAAATATATCTATGAAATGTGAACTAGTGAACCAGAGAATACCCACTTTGAGTTCCACACTAAAATTCCTTGACAATTTACTTTCTTTCACAAAGTCAACCATTGTCACCTCTTTATAAATTAGCAACAAGCTTCCAAGGCTGTGGCAGGGATCAAAAGCAGTGATTAAACAACTGAGAAGCATTTGCTTTTCTATAATAACTCTTCAGTAAAAATCTAAATCCAGCCTATTCAAACAAAAGAATAAATGTCAGATGACCCCAAGCTGTGTGGCACAGTCAACTTGCTAGAGGGCAGGGATGCCATCCAGAGGGACCTGGACAGGCTGGAGAGGTGTGCCCAGGCCAACCTCATGAAATTCAGTAAGACCAAGTGTAAGGTCCTGCACCTGGATAGGCACAATCCCAAGCACAACTCCAGGCTGGGTGGTGAATGGCTGAGAGCAGCCCTGAGGAAAAGGACCTTGGAGTCTGGGTTGATGAAAAGCTCAACATGAGCCTGCAGTGTGAGTTGCTGTCTAGCAACCGAGTGCTGGGCTGCAGCAAGAGCAGTGTGGGCAGCAGGGCAAGGGAGGGGATTCTACCCTTTTACTCTNGTTTGAGGCTCATAAGATTTTTCCTTCATTTTAGGCACCTAGTGAATCAGATCTGTGTGCAGTTCTGGAGCCCCCAGCACAGGAAACACATGGAAGTGTTGGAGCAGGTCCAGAGGAGGCCACAAAGATGCTCAGAGGGCTGCAGCAGCTCTGCTGTGAGGACAGACTGAGAGAGTTGGGGCTCTGCAGCCTGGAGAAGAGAAGGCTTTGAGCCTCAAACCAGCACACCACCTTAGAGTAGCCTTCCAGTATCTGAAGGGGGCCTACAGGAAAGCTGGGGAGGAACTATTTACAAGGTCTTGCAGTGACAGGACAAGGGGCAATTGGTTTAAAGTGGCAGAGGGGAGATTTAGACTGGATGTTAGGAGGAAGTTCTTTACAGTGAGGGTGGTGAGGCACTGGAACAGGTTGCCCAGGGAGGTTGTGGTTGCTCCCTCCCTGGAGGTGTTGAAGGCCAGGTTGGAGGAGGCCTTGAGTGAGCTGTGCTAGTGGGTGGTGTCCCTGCCTATGGCAGGGGGTTGGAACTAGCTGATCCTTGAGATCCCTTCCAACCTTACCATTCTATGATTCTATGATTCCACTTGGAGTTGTGTGGACAGCAGAACTATATGGTTTTGTGTGATGATAGCTGTATCGAGTCAGTAGTTTGAAAAAGAGGAGGCTGAGGGGAGACCTCATTGCTGTCTACAGTTACCTGAAAGAACGTCGTGGAGAGGTTGGTGCTGGTCTCTTCTCAGAGGAAATTAGTGATAGAACAAGATAGAATAGCCTCAAGCTGCCACTGGATGGGTTTAGACTGGACATTAGGAAACATTTTATCATGGAAAGAGTGATCAGGCATTGGAATAGGCTGCCCAGGGAGGTGGTTGAGTCACCAACCCTGGATGTGTTTAAAAGTCATTTGGGTGTGTTGCTTAGGGATATGGTTTAGGGTGACCCTTGTAGAGCAGGGTTATTGGTTGGACTTGGTGATCCTGAGTGTCTTTTCCAAACTGAATGTTTCTGTGATTCTGTGATGCTGTCTGCTGAGAGAAGTTCCCTTGCTTGAAAGTAGACGTTAGAGTATTTCATAGAATCATAGAATCATAGAATGGTAAGGTTGGAAGGGACCTCAAGGATCATCTAGTTCCACCCCCCTGCCATAGGCAGGGACACCTCCCACTAGTACAGGTTACTCAAGGCCTCATCCTCATTTCCTCCTTTCCCTTATTCTAATGTTTACAGTCTTAGCTTTTTCTTAGCTAGCTAAGGAGGAGGCAAAAACCCCACTGCAAATAACGGCAAGAGGATTCTTTTCGCTACATTAGTAACGATGCCAAAGGCCATCCTGTTTTCCAGGTGCTCTTCTGTTTCTGCCACCTGTGATATCTACACCAAACATGGTGTCATCAGTCAGCTACGGCATGGTGGGTTCATGCATATTCACCAATTTGCAAATTATGCATGTGGAGCTCTTAGCATAGCTGCTGCTTTATCTTTCTGCTTTTCTTCCTTCGCTAATGATTCAAAATGCTTACATGCCTAGCATCAGAGGATTGTATTCTATGCTTGCCATTTGCCTTTGTACACCAATTAGGTCTTTCTAATTGAAATGATGTTTTGTTTGCTGATTTGGAAGCATCCTTGTTGGTAGAATGAGGTTTTCTTCATCCTGCAACTGTTCTTTAATATAATGATTTATTAAGGTACTAGGAGAAATATTGATCCTACTAATAGCTTCTGCCTTGCCACAGAATGCCTTACATTTTACTCACTGAAAGGGCCATATTCCTTTTTACATTGTCTGATTGACCATAAATGCCTTTCCCCAGCAATTGTAGCACTTACCAAAGCAGTGGGTATGAGTCAAGTATTTATAGACTAATTAGAGAAGTCAACACGTCCTAATGTGTACTTTACATCCTACAAAGGGTTATTGGACAGTGCTTTGAAATTAGGGAGTGGCTCCATACTGTTCAAAATCAAATTAGCAAATTCAGAGGAGTTATGTGCATGATATCAACTGGAACTGTCTTTCTGGGAGTTCTGTGCTTGCATTGTATTGCTCTTTTCCACTGTGTTAAACTCTATCCTAACCTCTCCTTTCTTCAGAAAGGTTTCTAATGTTAATACCTCCAAGGTGGTGGTGAAGGCATCAATTTTGTAATCCATCTGGAGATGACTCCTTTTGTAGTATATTATCTCTTATTATCCACCTTGGAAACTCTGTTAGTCCAATGGTGGCCACAAATGCTGAAAGGAAATGAGAGACAGCAACAAGGAAAATACAGGAGAATGCTTTTAAGTGACACGGTTTTGTACACCAAAATGAAGCCAAATGGAAATGGAGATGACCTGATCACCTGCATACCAGGTCACTGCTGTCTCAAATGGACTGCTTGAGGTTGTGGACATAGCATTACAGAAAACAATTTCCTCTCTTATATCCTGTCTTCATTTCCTTTTCTGTAATTCAGTCACAAAGACTTGAACTGGAGTATGGCAAACCTGAGTAATTTACTTAATGGTAATGGAATGGAAATTCATCATAGAATCATAGAATGGTAAGGTTGGAAGGGACCTCAAGGAGCATCTAGTTCCAATCCCCTGCCATAGCTCACTCAAGACCTCCTCCAGCCTGGCCTCCAACACCTCCAGGGAGGGAGCAGCCACAAGCTCCCTGGCCAACCTGTGCCAGTGTCTCACCACCCTCACTGCAAACAACTTCCTCCTAACATCCAGTCTTTATAAATCTCCCCTCTGCCAGTTCAAACCCATTGCCCCTTGTCCTGTCATTGCAAGACCTTGTCAATAGTCCCTCCACAGCCTTCCTGTAGGCCCCCTTCAGATACTGGAAGGCTACTATCAGGTCCCCTAGAAGCCTTCTCTTCTCCAGGCTGCAGAGCCCCAATTCTTGTAGCCTGTCCTCATAGCAGAGCTGCTGCAGCCCTCTGAGCATCTTCGTGGCCTCCTCTGGACCCACTCCAACAGTTCCATGTCCTTCCTGTGCTGAGGGCTCCAGAACTGCACACAGGACTCCAGGTGGAGTCTTACGAGAGCAGAGCAAAGGGGCAGAATCCCCTCCCTTGCCTTGCTGCCCACACTGCTCTTGCTGCAGCCCAGCACACAGTTGGCTGTCTGGGCTGGAGACATCATAAGACTGGAGAATTTATTACTTCTAAGTATTGCTTTGTCGATGTCTTAGATTCAGATAAGGTTCAGGCAACCATAGATTTGTATTTCAGAGTTATAACTGTTAGTGAAAACACGTTAGTAGAAGCATGTTAACTTTAATGCTTCACAGTTAGAGCTAATTTCTGGCTATTTAGGGGTCAGAAGGACTTTGCCTGTTGGGGGTAAGATTATCAGAAATTGGTTTTTTGTAGTCCTTTGAAAGGAAGATAGGACACAGAGCAATTTTGCTGTTGTTCAGAAATGTCCCTTGCTCCTGTGCATCACATACCCCCACAGCTCTGGCCAAAAAGCATGGAGCAGTTGAATACTAATGTTGCATTGTATTGAGATCTGTATCTCTCATCATGCAAGTACTACTCTGTTCAAAATATATTTTGCATTAACATTTTGTACATGTGCTTTATTTTACTCAGTGTAAGCATTGCCTCTAATTAAGCTTGTCAGGTAGGTGAGATGACTTTTCTCACCCACATGTGAGCTAGTCCCCCTGCAGTCAGTGGAGACAAGCAGGCATTTCTAGGACAGAAATCATCTTGCCTTTAAATAGACATGCAAAATAAATCAGGTTTCATTGCACCCTGAAAGTGTCTTCCTCTGTTAACACTGAAGGGAGCTGGGGCTGACTAGCTCAGAGGGAGGTGTCCACAGTTCAGTGAAATGAACCCATGGTGATGTACATGGGATGAATTACCCCCTCTAAGTCCAAAAAAGGAGAAAAGATGCTGCTGAGCAATCCTAGATGGCATGTTCAGATTCAATTCCAAGTTTTTAGATTATTTAAGTTAGCTGAGGACTGCCCTGTGTGTCTGATCATAGAATCATAGAATGGTAAGGTTGGAAGGGACCTCAAGGATCATCTAGTTCCAACACCCTGCCATAGGCAGGGACACCTCCCACTAGTACAGGACACTCAAGGCCTCGTCCAGCCTGGCCTTGAAT
>VWZE01001261.1:0-14531 GCA_013396675.1 Eubucco bourcierii | reverse complement strand
AGGAAATGAAGGGTTAGGTTGGATTAGAGTTAAGGCAGAAAACAGCTGCAGACTACCAGAGTGAAAAAGGAGCAACTACTGAGAACTAACGCAGACATATGTGAGAAGTGAGTGTCTTATCTATATTTTGACTAACTGCACTTCTCAGCAGAAGAATGAGTGATATAGGTTACTCTTGTTGTCATTCTTCTTGCAGTTAAGGATTTCTCTCAGTAAAAAATATTCCAAATAGCCTCAGACCAGTATAGGCCCCTTTTTCTTGTAATACTCTGTCCCATACTGTTTCCCTTAGTAATTACTTGAAGAGGTTGACCCTGCTGAAATGTGGAGTTGTGATCCTGTTAGATATCCTCTTCCTACCACTTGAGATCCTGAACTCCACTATCTTATGATTCCTGCAGTCAAGGCTGCCCTCAGCCTTCACCGCTTCATCCAGACCCTCCTTGTTAGTGAGTATTGGGTCCAGCAGTGCTCCTCTCCTAGTTGCCTCCTTCATCATTTGCATCATGAAGTTATCATCGATGCATTGGAGGAATCTCCTAGACTGTGGTTGACTAGCTGAGTGGGCCTTCCAGCAAATGTCTGGGTAATAAAAATCGCCCATGAGAACCAGCACCCATTACTGAGAGGCAACTGCCAGCTGTCTGTAGAAGGCTTCATCAACTTTCTCATCCTGACCAGGTGGCCTGTAATAAATACCCGCAAATCTATCAGCCCTGCTAGCCTGCCCTTTGATTTGTACCTATGAACTCTCTATTTGCTCCTCATCCTCCCCTGAGCAGAACTCGATACATTCTAGTTGTTTCTTCACATAGAGAGCAACTCCACCACCTCTCTTTGTTGACCTGTCTTTCCTAAAGAGGATATAGCCATCCATGATCACATTCCAGTCATGTGAGCTGTCCCACTAGGTCTCTGTAATTGCCACCAGACCATAACCCTCTGAGCGCACCTGGACTTCTCACTCCTCCTGTTTATTCCCCATGCTACTGATATATGACAGATGTTCTTGTTCCACTCGTCATCTAGCTCCTTGNCTCTGCTGATTAATCCTCACTAACCACTTTTCTTCTAACCCCCCTGGCTGATCCTCCTAATTTACCTTGCACGTAAGGCAAACCTTGGGGTAAGGTATAGGGGTGGGGAGAAGGTGGAAGGGTGGTTGGGAGCCCCTCCTGGGGTCTCTGATTTCTGGGAGGGGAGTTGTGTTGCTGTATTACCTTTTACTTGTATATTTCTGTAAATATTGTGTTTATAGTGTATATATCTGCTGTACATTGTGCAAAGCTGTAAATATAGCTTCATCACTTAACTTCCAGCCAACTGAGTTCTAGTTTGGGTCATTTTACAAAGTGTGGGGGAGCGGGGAACTCCCAAACCATCACACCCCTGAGGACACCTGGACTTCTAACTCCTCCTGTTTATTCCCCATGCTATGTGCGTATTTTTCTTGTTGGTGTTTTCTTGTCAATAATGCTTCATGGAAAGACAAATAATGAATATTATGCTTATTGGGAAATATAGCGGTGGAATCAGTGAGTATGTTCACCCTGGGTTGCCTCACTATATATTCGATATTGAAAAAAAAAATTTTTTTTTACTGATATCTGCACTTTAGATGTTTTTCTTTGTATGTGTGCGTGTGCATGTACGGTAAACAACTGAAAAATGTGAGGGTGAGTAAACAGACCATAAGCAACCAGTGATGTTTTACAAAAATAGTTCTAACGAAGTTCATCTGTAATGATCTATTTATTTACAGCAGACAGGGCTTGAGTGTTCAGCTGGTGTAAACAAGAGCAGCTCACACTTTACTCTAATGGACAGAAATATGCGGACATTTGTATCAGCATTTTAAAATGGAAATGGAACCTATTAGTCATACAGCATATGAGATGACAAAATTCAGACCCCACGAATCCTCTAATCACTTTTCAGCTAGTGGAATACAAAAGAAAAAGGCAATGTAACTGAACTATCAATATACCTTTGAATTAAGGATTTTTATTGTAATACACGGTGGTGGGACACCTCTTCCCCGAAGAATAATGAATCCTTTAGAAACATTATGTCCTTCCAGTTCAATGGCTTTTTCTTTAATTTAATGCCTATTACCATTTAACTGTTTTTAAAGTTGCCAACCAAATTAACACGCTGCCCTGAACTGTTGCCTTGGGATTTATGTTGGCTAAATCCCTCAAATCTCATGCAATTTTTGTTTCCTAGTTCAAACACAGGTTTTACAAAATCTTTTGAGTACAATTTGTCTCATCTCTCTCATAATCTTGTGGTTTTATTTTGCTGAGATGAAAAGACATTAACTGAGAGTTGTGCTGTAAATGTGTGTGTAGTGTGCAGTGCATGAGGAAGCAAGGGGACTGTGAAGCAAATATTTGCCCTAACTGCTGGGAAACAGCAGAGCAATGAAGGGTTTTGTATTTTTGTTTTGTTCATATAATTTAGGTAAGAATTGTAATGTTATTCATGAGTAAGACCTTTTGTCAGATACTCAATTAACTTAGATGATGAACTTCTGACTCATTTTTTTCTTAGATAATTATACACTTGAGAGTAATTGCAGAAGAAGAAAGGAATAGATGCATGTTTTAGTATGCTCTTCTGACCCTGCTTTATATCCTCTATCATATAAAACAGAAATTAGAAATAGCTCGTGTCCTAAACTTTTTGAAAGTGCCCTGAAAACTCAGGCTCTGAAAATACTTTTCCATTCAAATTTCTTAGATTTGTTCAAACCCCCCACTGGAGTCTATCGAACTCACTTTAAACTAAATCTTTATTTTCTTTTTAGATTCTAAATACTGCATTGTATTACAAGTACCTTGTGACAAATTTACAGCAGGCCAGTTCAAATTAACTTAAGCAATTGATACCTGAAAATTGTGTAAGCCATCACTATGAAATGCAACTCTACTGGGTCTTGTAACTCAACTGGAAGACATGTGATGTTGGTACTTAAAATACATGGTGTAATAACTTTACGCTTACAAATAGCAGAGTGGAAAAGTGTCACTCACTTTTAATTGGGTTGTCAGGTTCAGTATCAACATCAATAAAAAGTTTGGAAATGCAAACCCAGTCACTTTGCTATAGAATTAATGGTGATGGCCAGGAGAGATACACTTTTTGAAAAGGTTTTCACAGCCATATCTGAGAAAAAAAACAAACCCAAACCAACCAACCAAACAAAAAGATCTAAAAAAGTTGATCACAAATTGATTTAGGATGATTTCAGAACCTGAAGAGCTCTGCTTTTAGCATATAGAGGATACTAATCACTCATTCCATTTCATATTAATATTTTCTGTTATTTATTCTTGGAATTACAATCATATAAATCTTATGACTGTCAGATACATTGGAATTACAATCATATAAATCTTATGACTGTCAGATACATTTCTTTTCAAGAAGATGATATTTTTAAAGAAAAAAATATTTTTTATTTAAAGAAGAAGTCAGTAAAAATCAATCAGAGCTCAAGGATGCCTCCTTCTCCAACCTTTTAACATCATCTTCTATTCAGTATTTAAACTTTTCAGATGTAGATGCTCTTTCATGGCAACTATACATGTTTGCAGTCAATGCAGTTTCTAGAAAGAGGTTAAGTATAGAGTTAGGTGACAGAACTCTACAGATATCGTGTCTTTTAAAGGAAAGATGGTAAAACAACAACATGAAATAATATATTTCCTTCATCCTTCTCTGTCTGAGGTAGATTTAGTGAAGTTTGCAAAACTAGAGATTAAAGTAATCTGTTTCTTGTGGTCCTGCCTCTTGGAGGTGCTGCAGTACCATTAGACAGCTGAAGCAGCTGTTTAGCTCTTTCCGATGTCCAAATTCTCTGAAAAAGACATAGAAAAACTTTTGAGGTGATTTCCCCGAACAAGGAAAGATCTTTCTAGTGGACCTTTCCAGAGCAACGTGCAGATGGCCAGTTATAAAGGTTGGATTTTCCACCAAGTCTCTTTCTCTGAGAAAAGACTAAGCTCTGCACAGTGATTTCTTTCTGCAGCAGAGCATGCTTGTTTGAAGTCGTGTCTTTAAAAAGTAAATGCCTTTGATAGGAGATGTGTTATGAGAGTTGCCACCCAAGTGGTCTATGCAATGTATCAGTGGCTACCTGGAAAACAAGTTCTGGATGGCCATTATTTTTTCTGTCAACTTCTGTAGCTACATTTTCAGTGAAGTGCTGAGATAGGCCTCTATTCTTTTGCAGATAATTTTGTAAGAAAATGCAGATGGGATTCTGGTAAAGAGTTATACATACTCTAGCCATTTTTTATGTTTTGTATTTAAATTATCTGTCTTTTTTTGGACTTCACGTTAACATTTTAGTGGGTTCACCTCATAGTGCTTCAGAAGAAAAAAGGAATAGTGTGATGCTTATATGTGGCCTTTCAGATGAGACTTTTAAAAAGGATCATCAATGCTCTGCTAGACTGCTGAAGTTCTTCTCACATTCTGTCATGGTTATGTTGTTCATGGCACCAGTAAAATGTATAGATCCTGGAATGGAAAAAGTTAAACTTGTCGGGGTCCCCTTTTGTGAGGTATTGATTGTACTATGCTATATGCATATGCCAATTTTTAATCTGAGTGGCACCCACACTAGAATTAGAATGGTATAGACGATGTTGAGGGGAAACCCTTAGATTTCTGCTTTAATGAAACTATGATCCATATATTTTTATCCATTGTGAGTTTCAGGGTGCACATTCTGATGGGAAGTGTTGTCTGCTTGCTACAGATAATTGCAAAGAACCCAAAACTGAAAAAGCATCACCTATGATTCTGTTTTCCCTTGATCTCTTGTCAAGTATGATATCCTATTTTAATATAGAAAAGGTTATGGTGTATTTCTTCTGTAATTTCCTTCCGGGTTATTACCAAGCTTTTATCTCTTTTTATTTATACCTTGTACACTTGTTAATGTGTGCTTAAACAAATGTTGATGTTCATACTTCCTGTTCTGTTTATTTCGTACGATTGGATAAATACACAGATTTCCATGACTATCAATTTTATAAAGTTTGCTTTGTGCAACCCTGTAATAACTTCGTGGGTGTGTGGTTTGTTTGGTTTGTTTGGGTTTTTTGTTTGTTTGTTTCTTTGTTTTTGTCATGGAGCAAACTGTTCCTTCAGTTTACATTCACAAAATAATTTTTTAAACCCACTTAATGTAATTTCTGGAGCCTTTAATAAATGTTTTGAAAACCTGCTATTTTGAAAGCCAGAAATGTGATGGTTGGGGAGGAACTGCTCTTTGTAAAATGGGTTAGTCGTGAGGAAAATCTCACATTAACCTCAGAGGAAATGCAAAGCATTGGTAGGGACAACAGGATTATTATTGTTGTTTTTCTCTCCTCCACGGTTTTTGCCTGGCAATACAGCAGTTGTGCAATAGATGCAGACGGGATGTTTACCCTATCAGTCTGTCTATAGAGAAGTATTATGAAAAATGTAGAATGCATGTAAATTTATAATCTTATATGATCCACAAACTATTCAATACTGGAAGCAAAATTACCGTGCATCATCATGATTGAAGATGGTATCACTCTACTTTAGTCTACAAGCCTTGCTGATGTTTCAGCTTCTTACTTCCTTTGAGCTAGACAGAGAAAACACATGGGGAGACATCTTGATATTTAGCAAAATGCCTGCTTGGGATTAACTGACCTTTCCTATAAATCAGAAGCAGAGTTGCCAGATGGACATTTTCTCATATGCAGTCTGCAAGAAAATTAGCTGAAGCAAAACATTACATATACAAATTGATTCTACCAGCTCCCCTTCCTTCCCTGCCTTCTCTCTCTTATACTATAATAATGCAAGAGCTATTACTGAAGGTAAACATAAAAAGGTGTTTTAGTTCCATTGTCTCTTCATCCTTCCACAGGAAACACAATGATACGCACATTCATATTAACAACTATTTATTTTCAAAGGCAGCTGTGCCTTGGCTGGCATGAAAGGGAAAGCATGAACTGACATGGGATATTAAATACAGTCATTTCATGTTTTTACCCACATTGTTAGGCGACAAAAGAAATGCATGAATGTTATTATAAGAGCTTATTTTGGAGCTTATATTGTTAAGACACATACAGAAATCTGTCTGATTCAAAACATCTCTCGCGCAGCTTGATCTGATTTAGGGCTCTTTAGCAGCTGATAGGTTCAGGTGATGTGTTTAATAGTGATTCTACTTTCATGTGTCAAAACAAATGCACTATATTTACTAGGATTGTTCCTGTGTGAAACAGAGATAAGTGACAAGAGAGTCAATTCCAAGTTACTGTAACAGTGTTTTTTCATGTGAGACTAACCATATCCAGGTTTAAGGCAAGAAAGTACCAAAAAGGGCTATCACACTGCCACATGTGAAGACTTCACTTTTAAACTGAGGAAGGATTGTAATCTTTCTGCTACACATTATATTTGTTTGGAACTGCACCTATAAGAAGCACTGCATGATCCAATTTTAATGAATGTCTTCACAAACTGCTCATTTGCAGAATCCGTGTTTACATTATGTATTTTTAAATTTTTATTTATTTATTTATTTTTCCTGCAGGCTCAGCAAAGCCTAAGGGGTTAGATCTATGCAAAACATAAAATAAAATGTAATGTTAAAATGTGCTGTATTTTCCACTAACTACATTCACTTAGGGAACAGCAACTCTCATTTTAATCTCAGTGGCGTTACTGATGTACTTCTGCACAGAGAAGTAGGATGTACTTCAGACTCAGGTAACAGTTTCATTCTGCACTTCAAAAAAATGATAAAATATGCATTCTCCTCTGTTTTGCCACAGATAATTAGTGCAGGAAAGGCTCCTTCTTGAGCTTTATGAAGGAAAGAATAGCTAATGTTCAGTAAGATGGTGACTGAAAGCCAGCATGACGCGCTTTTATCTTTATACCAGTCAATTTGTTTTCGTGTCTGTGCTTAGCAGTTACATGTTATTGTCATCTTTGTCTCCCTTCTTGGAATGTTTTAAGTACCTGTGAACATGTGGCCATCCCAGACTCCCTCTCACAGTGTCCCCACCATACTTCACTGTGATTTGAGCATGGAGGCAGGTTTCATCCCCAGCTCTTCTGGTTGCAGGCCAGGTCTTGCTGCCAGTACATCTGTTGTTTTTCTCCAGGTTCCCATGGCACTGTATCAGGGGAATTGCTCTTCCTCAGGTCCTCAGTATATCTGTGCTGTGTAATCTGTGTGGTTACAGCAGGATATAGCGTGTTCTCCTAGCATCTGATTTTATCATGGTCCTTTCCTGTGGTTGCCTGGAAATATGGAGTGCTTGGTCTGAGCAATGATGTTGGTTGAACTATTTTGGACTATTTGGCATAAAGATTATTATACATTCTGCAAATGTCTGACAAAGTATAATATACCTATGCTAGGTTAAACTCCTATTTTATGATCAGCCTTACTGATTTAGTTACCTGGCTTCATCCTCAATTCTAACTACTAATGAATTTACTTGAACTATTCCACCCTTCGCTGGACGTTGGTATACTCTCCTGTGAAGTGAGTGTGATGTAGAAGTAGGTAGGGGGTGGAGGTGGACCAGTCACCGAGCATCATTTAGGTCATTGGAAGTCTTTCTGCAATAGGGAAGTTCTGCACTAGACCTTGTGCCTCACTATGCAAGATTAACACAAGTTCCTAATGTGCTTTTTCTAACCAGTTTTTCAATGAAATAAGACCTGCACCTGTTTGTCATTGTTAGCTGGGGCAGTGGGCTAGTACGCATATTGGCTTATGAAGAAAACACAGAATATCACAGCTGATAGCTGTAGGAGTTGTTTTGCAACTCTTAACATTTAATTGAACATTTGATTTGGTTTGAACAAGTTGAGAGCAATGAACAGTCATGGTACTTTCCCAAATTGCAGATAACCTTAGAATTACCTATCTTGGCAGATGAGTAGCTGAGTAGTCCTCTGCAGGTCTGTTTCTCACCTGCTGTCACACTAATGATAGTAACAGCAGCTCTGTATGAAGTTAATCACCTATTCCTTCACCCTTTATACTGTTCTGGAATCTGCTGGAGAATTTTTAGATAAGTACTAGCTATTCTGACCAAAAGCAGTAAGCAAGGGTGATAGAACAAGGATCACATGATTTGGAAGGCTCATTTCCTGATAGAATAAATAAGTGTGGTGTTCATTAGAAGAGTGTACAGGAAGGTGGATAAAATGAGTCAGGGTGTGCTGACATAAGACCCAGAGAACTAAAAATAAATTTTCTTAAAAATGGAATGAGGGGTAAAAGCCTCTTAATACAAGATTGTAAGTTACTGGCAGAAAGTGTTATGCATATAATCTTGCAGTATCATGGATAGAAATAGCAGGGAGCAAACTGATTTGACTTTTTCCAATTCAGTGAAGCAATAATGTTTCGTGGCTGTGTCATCAGATATTAACAACCTGTTATGAATTATGATTATTAATATATCTGAATATTATTTTTTACATATTCAAAATTTCACAGAAAATTCCCTCAAATTCTTTGGATTTTCAGTTGACAGGAAATAGTTGCACAAAGGATATTTATTAACACAGAATGAAACAGTTTAAAAAATCAGAACTTGGAAAAACAGGAACGCGAACAGGAAAAATTTGAACTGTGCTGCAGAGGCTTAGCATTAACCCTAGCACATGGTATTCACAATGCCTTGGATCCCTGAGTAAGCTTCCCACATANAAGTTTCCTGTACAGGGAGGCGTCCAAAACTCACCATAATGATCCCATAGTAAAATACAAAATATTCCAGGCAGAGGGGGAGAGAGAGAGAATTGCAGCTGAGCCAGTGTAAGCTGCAAACATGTGGCCACGGCGATTCCCAGTCAACGAGCTGCTATGGGGTACTGCTTCCTGTTGTGCAGGGAAGGCTGTCTCTGTAGAAAAGGCTTGTGTAGAAAAGGCACGGCTTCTAAATAACCTCCCCTTAAATAGACTAATTTGAAAGTTAAACTCACTAATAGGCATTTAGCATTCTTGTTCTGCCCAATGCATTTAAAGCTTCATGCCTCATGTGACCATGCAGGCACGCTGAGGGGCTCCACCAGACACCTGACATGTGGTGCTAAGCTCCTAGCTCCAAGGCTTTGCTTTTGCTCAATCTACTTCAACTTCTGGACCCTGAGTGGGGGTTTAAACCAGTCTGGCAGGATTTATGCCTTACCAGGACAGGTTGCACTCTGGGCTTCAAACTATAGATTTCTGGGTGATTTTTTTGTTTGTTTGTTTGTTCTTTTTTGGGTTTTTTTTGTTTGTTTGTTTTTTGGGGTTTTTTGTTTGTTTGGTTGGGGTTTTTTTGTTTGTTTGTTTGTTTGAATTGATTGATTGTCTTTTGCAAATAGAATCTTCAAAATATAAATCAGATATCCAAACTGAAAGTTGTTTAATACTGCAAACAATCTGACATGTTATCTGGAAAAGCAATGTGAGACTACTTACTATTTCTGCACAACTCTGCTCTGCTAGCCCAGACGGATGACCTTTGTCTGCAGTATACTAGTTGAGCATATATCTCCTTTTCAACTGTCCTGGTCTTTCTGTGTACAGGACTGAAAAGTGTGGTAGAGGATGAAGGAAACTTCTGAGAACTTTGTGCAAGGGAAAAGGAAAATAATCAAGAGAGTTTTGTTTTTTCATAGCTTAACCATAGTGTGGGTTTTTTTTTAGTGTTTTTGTTTGTTTGTTTGTTCGGTGTTTTTTGGGTGTGGGTTTTTTTGTTTTGTTTTGTTTTTGTTTTTTCTGGTTCATAACACTACATAACTCAAGGAAAGATTCTAAGCCACAGAAAATATTCTTTAGTATATACCATTTCATTTTTGATTACCAAAAAGTATTTAGATATTTAGCCCATAGTATAAATTCTGCAATATACCTTCCTCCATATGCTTTTTAAGACAAATACTGTGCAATAACAGTATTCTAGATATGCAACATGTAAAATAATAAAACAATAAGAAAAGATGGTGACTGTAAGTACATACCTGAGGTACACTTACATATATATAAAGTTGAAGGCAAGGGCCTTTAATCACCTGAAATTACTGTTAATAGTCCATTAATATCTAACCAGGTATGCTCTGTATTAATAAGAATAAATATGATTACCATAACTTCTAGAAACATAAAAAAATATTGCACTGCAGGGATGAAGGCCAATCTATCAATTAAAAGAAAGAATAAAGGAACAATAGTTGTGGAAGGTTTTTAAATGTTTTCCAGATGTATTTGCCATTTGTAATAGGCACAATGTGGGCCTTATTTTAACAGACAATTTTTTTCACTTTCTCCAAATATTTATTCCACATGGTCATGTGTGTATTTCCATTCATCTACAAAAAGTGCCTGAAGATGCATCTAAGTGCTCTTTGCTACTCTGTCATCAAACTTGTGATGAAGACAACACGTTATACAAATTTAACAGACCAGTAAAAGTCACCCATGTCAATTTAGCATGGTTTGGCACTCCGAAGGTGGAAGGCAGCTCCTCTGAAGTCTTATTAGTCTTCATCACATAAATCATTATTCCCATGATAGTTGTTTCTCATTTGTTTACACTGACAGATACAATTTAAAGATATAGGGCCCAAACCATGATTTTTAACATTCTTTCTGAATAAAAATTCATCTGTCAGTCTAGAAATAAAAGGAAAAATTACATGCAATCATATAGATTGCATGCAATCACAGTATCACAGTATCACAGTATCACCAGGGTTGGAAGAGACCTCAAAGATCATCAAGTCCAACCTGCCACCACAGGCCTCAAGACTAGATCATGGCACCAAGTGCCACGTCCAAATGCACCTTGAACACCTCCAGGGATGGCGACTCCACCACCTCCCCAGGTAGCCCATTCCAATAGCCAATGACTCTCTCAGGGAAGAACTTTCTCCTCACCTCCAGCCTAAACTTCCCCTGGCACAGCTTGAGACTGTGTCCTCTTGTTCTGGTGCTGGTTGCCTGAGAGAAAAAGGTAACCTCCCCCTGACTACAACCACCCTTCAGGTAGTTGTAGACAGCAATGAGGTCCCCCCTGANCATCTGGTCCCATGGACTTGTGGTTGTCCAAGTGGCTCAGCAGGTCCTGAACTAATTCCTCATGGATTTCCAGGGCAACACACCGCTCCCCGACCGCATCACCCAGCTCAAGAGACCACTTGTCCTGAACTCCTCTCTCCTCACTGTTGAAAATTGAGGCAACGAAGGGATTCAGGACCTCAGCCTTTTCCTTATCTTCAGTTATGGTGTTCCACTCCTGGCCCAATAAGGAGTGGAGGCTCTTCTTGCCCTTCTTTTTTGCATTGATAAATTTGTAAAAATGCTTTTTGATATCTTTCACAGAGGTGGCCAATTTAAGTTCTAACTGAGCCTTTGCCTCTCTAATTTTTCTCCTACATAATCTAACAACATCCTTAAATATATCAGGAGAGGCCTTTCCCTCCTTCCAAAGGCGATACACCCTCTTTTTTTCCCCTAGTTCCTTCAGGAGCTGCTTGCTCATCCAGGCCGGTTGCCTTCCCCGCCGGCTCCCCTTTCAGCACATGGGAACTGCCAGTTCCTGTGCCTTCAAGAGTTCCTGTTTAAAGTAGGTCCAATCATCCTGGACCCCTTTTTTCTTAAGAGCTGCTGCCTTTGCAAATAAGTTTCTTGAGCAAGTTGAAGTTTGCCCTCCGGAAGTCCAAGGTGAGGGTTCTGTCCTTGCTCCTCCCTATCTCCCTGCATATTGAAAACTCCACTAATCATATAGGTTGAGGACATTAAGATTGGGAACAGCCTTGGAGACAGTGATCATGACATGCTGGAGTTTAGTGTTATACAGGATAGAAGCAGACAAGTAGAATTATGACCCTGGACTTCTGCAGAGCTAACTTTGAGCTCTTCAGAGACATGCTTGCAGAAATGGGCTAAGGCTCTGGAGGGCAAAGGAGCCCAAGGAAGTTGATTAATTTTTAAAGACCACTTCCTCCAAGCGCGAGCTAGGTGTGTTCCCCTGAGTAAAACAACAGGTAGACATGCTGGGACACCTGCATGGCTGAGCAATGAGCTCTAGAAAGAAATTGCAGGGAAGGAAGAACAATGAGCTCTAGAAAGAAATTGCAGGGAAGGAAGAAACTTACAATTCATGGAAGGAGGGATTTGTTACTTGGGAGAACTATAGAGAAGTTGTCAGGGCATGTAGGAAGGCAACAAGGAAGGCCAAAGCCCTCTTGGAACTGAAACTGGCAAAGGAAGCAAAAGAGAACAAGAAGAACTTCTTCAAATATATCAGTAGAAAAAGGAAAAATAGGGAAGGTGTGGGGCCACTGCTGAACGAGAAGGCAGCCCTGATAACTGAGGATGCAGAGAAGGCAGAGTTGCTGAATGCCTTCTTTGCTTTAGTCTTTATACCTAAGGTTGAACTGCCCTATCTACTCCAGACCCTGGGTGAAGAAGAGGAAGCCTGGAGGAGGGAATGCTCCCCACTGGTCAGTGAAGACTGGGTTAGTGATCAATTACACAAACTGAACATTCATAAGTCCATGGGCCCTGATGAAATGCACCCAAGAATGCTGAGAGAAGGTTGATGTTATTGCTCTGCCACTCCCCATCATTTTTGCCAAATCAAGGTAGACAGGAGAGGTGCCCGAGGACTGGAGGAGAAACAATGTCATTCCAGTCTTCAAAAAGGGTAAGAAAGAAATTCTGGGGAACTATTAACCAGTCAACCTCACCTCCATCCATGGAAAAACAATGGAGTGACTCCTTCTGGAGGGCATCTCAAGGCACTTGGAAGTGAAGAAGATTATTAGGGGGAATCATCATTCACCAAGGGGAAATCATGCTTGACTAACCTGATAGCATTCTATGATGACATAACTGAATGGGTAGATTCAGGAAGATACAGTCTACCTTGACCTTAGCAAGGCCTTTGACACTGTTTCCCATAACACCCCAGTGAGTAAGATCAGGAAGCGTGGGATGGAAGAGCGGACAGTGAGGTGGATTAGGAACTGGTTACAAGATAAAGTTCAAATGGTGCCAGGTCCAGCTGGAGAACTGTAACTAGTGGAGTCCCCCAGGTATCAGTGCTGGGTACAGTGCTGTTCAACATCTTCATCAGTGATGTTGATGAGGGGACAGAGTGTCTGCTCAGTGAGTTTGCTGATGAGACCAAACTGGGAGACTTGGCTGATACAGCTGAAGGCTGTGTGGCCATTCAGTGAGACTTGGACAGACTGGAGAGCTGGGCAAAGAGGAACCAAATGAGAGTCAATGAGGACAAGTTCAGAGTCCTGCACCTGGGTGTGGTAGAAGGCCTAAATTATACCTGAATACCCATCTTGCCCCCCCCACCTCCCTTCTCCCCTTCTTCCTGGGTGGAAGAAGTGGGAAAGGAGACAAAAACCTTGACGCCTTTCAGTCTACCATAGAGACACCATATTTGTAGTTACCATACGCTCTGCTTTGTCTCTAGTAAACAAAGGTCATGGTGATGGGCTTGTGCATCTCCCTTTTTTGGTGAGGCAGCTTGGGACTGGTTCCAGGAACGTTTTTTGTCTGTTGCTACTAGTCAAAACACTTGGTCAAAACTCTTAAAAACCCCAACCCACTCATTTGCTTACTGCTACTGCTATTATGTTGTCTGCTACCTGTTTGCATTGCTTTGTCTTTCCCCACAAATGGTAGACCTGATCCTGACTCTCTGTTGCATCGAACTAAGACTGCAAGGTTTGCCCCGCGCTGGGGTACAGCTGCCCGTCTGAGCTCACCTCTGTCCCAGTCCGTTTGATGCTGGTCAAGATTAAGAAATAGCCTTGCGGCAACTTTGCAACACCGGGACTTGCTGGCCCACCGCTCTAGATCGAGAGCCAATCCCTTTGCCAAACACCACAGCCAGTAGGACTGCTCCAGCCCAGAAATCAGGATCCTGCTTTGCCCAGGGGCTTACTGCTCTAATAACCTCCTGAGAGCCCCAGAAGATTTGCCTTGTGTCTGTGGATCTCCTCAGTCAACGTGTTCCACTGGAATTATGCAAGCAGTGAAACCACATCACATCACTGCCATGTGGAAGACCACCACGTGGTAGGGACTGTATTTTTCTTCATTTAATTTTCTATCCATACTTCCAGGTTATAAATACAGAGGCTCCAACCAATGAGTAAATTAAGTCTCTTTTCTGAAGTTTGTGAAAGTTTATGTTTAGTCTTAAGGCAGTAGTCTGTGCTGCATGACTCTCTGGCTTTTTACAGTTTCTAAACATCTCTTAAAATCATTTAAATTAACTTGATTAAATATATATACATTCTGCAAAGATAGTTTTACCGACCGCATATAGGAATCTGTGTGTGAATTGTAAATAAGTTAGGGGAATTTTCTTTATTTAATAAAAATATTTAATATTTTTACATCAGTCTCATTACAACTCATTTGTAACCCAGATTCAAACCCCTCCTTAACACTGGGGAGGAATAATAAACTGCACCAGTACAGGTTG
>VWZE01001256.1:0-13362 GCA_013396675.1 Eubucco bourcierii | reverse complement strand
AAAAAAAAAAAAAGAAAAAAAAGATGTAGTTTGGCCAGAATTTGGGTGAAATTCCACCTATGCTGAAATCTCAGTAAATCTCCCACGAGTCCTAATGGAGTATGAGCGTTGTAGCTAAGGCACTGAAGTGTCTCAGGTTCATTTTTCTACTATGGTGTTTTTGACAACTTCAAGGCCAAATAGGCCAATGAATTATTTGGATAAAATTGACATGAACAATTTATATTTTTTTAAATAGTTGGATGGTCTGGTTGAATCAGTGATCCTATTCCAGTCCTCAGCAGTTAAAGAGATTTCCATTAAGCATTCTTCTGTCACCTCCTTTATTAATGTCAGCAGTTTGTTCAGATTGTGTCCATCAGAGTTAGATAAAGGAACTGTTTATCTTAAATGGAAAAATGCATTGCACATTTTCAAATATCTCCCTTTTCCACAACTGGACAAATGGCAAGTTTTCTGTTGTGAGTTTGAACAGACAGAAAGCTATTTTGCCTCTTCCCAAAGGAGTAAAATAAAAATGCTTCACACTGAATTGGAAGTTTAAATGGAAATGTTGTTTACAAATATATACAGGAATACAAAACGCACTCATTCGTATTCAGCCTCAGCCCAGCTCTCCATCCTGGGCTTGCCACAATCTCATTAGGTCAAAACTTTTCTAAGTATTCTCTCTCAAGCAGAACTGGTAGCATGGTGTATGTGAAGGGACACAGACAGACATGCTTTAAGGGCAAATAGCAAGAGGAGCTACTGGTCATAATATAAAACTTGTAATGTTATCAAGATGAAGCAGAAGCAACCAAAAATACTTGTACTGTGCGAAGAAATTGTTCATTTAATAGGATCGCTTAGTAGGGACCAGCGAGCGTGACCCTTACACCAGGTGGACTAAAGTTTCACTTATGTGGGGAACTTCAATTTACCTTATGCTCAGGAGTGGTAGCCAAGCAGTGGAGAGGAAATATATTAGAGGGTGAAATATCCTGCTTCATGTATTTGTGGAAATAGCAGCCATTCTTCTTGTAATTCAGGTTTGAACAGAGTGAAAACCATCACACTCCACAGAAACCATTTTCATCCTATCCTATTATGCCTGCTATTCTCATCATCTCTGCAATCTGAAATGTTGACAAAGACCACTGAATTTCTGCCAGGCTGGTGACTCCATTTGCCATGGCCATGACCTCCAGCTTGGGAAATGCTGCCCTGCAGCTTAACTTAGAGCCTCGCTCCATAGCTAGGGACTTGTAAAATGCTTCTAATCTCTGTAAAGGTGTAGCAGCCTTTGAACAGTACATTTGTTTTGTCAGCAGGATGAACATGTGAAACACAGAAAGCAGACAAATGCCTAGGAAGAAAGACCATCGGAGACTGCTCTCCGTGGCGATCTTGTGCAAGCCAGGGTGGGCCCTCTTCCCACAGGGCACAGTTCTGTGTGAGGCCAGGATGGTGACAATGACAGGTACCAAATGCCCAAGACACATTGGATTTGAACCCCTTCCTTGGAAGTGCTCACAGAGCAGGAGTTGATACAAGCCAGGCACTTAGCCACAGGACACCTACTTAACCCAGATAAATGCTGCTCAAGCCAAGTGCAACCCAGCCACCCCCTGAAGTCTCACATAGCTCAATGACTGCTCCTGTGGTGGCAGCTATGCTCTGGCTGGGCTATAAGAGTCTCCTTTATAGAATTTTGCAGCATTGGGGTTTTGTACCTTCCTTTAAGAGAGAACATTTCTAATGTGTGAGATCAAGGAATCTGTGAATGCACTGGATGTATTAAGTCACCTTCCTGGAAAGTAGAAGACAATAAACAAAGCTTCAGTTCCAGGAATTCTGGCCCTTTACAGCGTAGCAATCCAATTTACTGCATTAACAAATTTTTAAAGTAATATAAAGCAAGTCAATAAGCAAATCATGCAGTGATCAAAGAGATGCAGATACTATCTTACAGGTACTTTTTACTGTCACTTTTGCTATAATTCTATAACTTTAGGTTCCTCCGTTAACCTTGCCAGAAGGTAGCAATTTTCTTGTTGTTGTTGCTTACTTTAGGACTCTTGAAATTTCAAATCTTGAACCAGGTTGTGCATCTTCTGTGGAAGTGACATTTTTTGTGACTGTAGATGATTTCCAGGACACACCTTCTCATGTAGCAGATTCTACAAGGGTGACCCAGAATCCTGTTATATGAAGCATCATTTTTTTTTTAGATAGGCAATGTTCTAAAATTATGGAGGGGTTTTGAGGAATAAAAAATTATTTAAATCAGATGAAGATGTAGAAGGAGCAAGAAAAAAATGACTTTGCATTAACATTTCTTAAGGAAATCAAATGTTTCTCATGACCTGTGTTCTTCTGCAGAGATCAATTGCTCTTGCTGGAGATCTTAATGAAGAAACACGACAATGCATTTTCTGTCTTGGCATCCTTTATTCGTCAGCTTCTCACCCTCCCCAATTTACTTGTGAGGTAAGTAATGGACTTTCTCACATCTTTGAGGATGTGAATGGTTTTTTTTTTCTGGAGTTCAGGTGCTCTGTGTATCTTTGCAGTGCCAAGCACACAGTTTATTAAATTAGAGACCAGTGAAGTGTATCAAATCAGTGTTGATTTTTTTTTTTTGATAGTGAAATCCAAAACCTCTTGCAATCTGAGGAAACATGATATGCTTATTTGATCAGACTTACAAACCAATTTAATTTACCTCTTAAAATAGCTTGTACAATCTCTGGAGCGAATGTTTTATTTCTCAACACATTTTGGCATGCAAACTGCATGAATTACTTTTTTTCCTCTACATAAAAAAACACGTAACAGTAAAAAGAAACTGTTCACATCTAAATTTCAGCTAATTGTTGCACAGATGATTACAATTAAGCTGAACTAATTTAGAAAGTAGGGCAACTATGCTTTTTTTTTTTTTAATCCATAAAGCATCTGATACATAGTTAAACAATTATTTTAATATCAATAGTTAAAACAATTATTTTAATATCAATAGTTAAACAATTACTTTAATATCAAAATATGTCTATGGCATAGGAATGTTAGCAATTTACCAGAAGGGACAGTTATTCTTGGGAACATTGGGGTGATGCTGCAGCAATGTATTTCTTTCACCTTAACTTGGGCTCAGCTGAAATCCTTTGGAAGGTGGCAGGTGGCACAGGACCATGGATGGACATTCTGCAGGTCCGAAACATTAACTTTGCTTTGTCATCCCTTGCTCTATGTAACCATTGGCTCAAGAATCTAATTCTTGATGGTGCTATGAATTTTAAAAGTCCTGAAAGTCCTGACACTAGAAATGTATGGGTTTGGGTTGTTTTGCATCCATTTAAGCTGTTTTGGGTTGCTTTGGTATTTTTTATCCATTAAGGTTTTTTGGTGTGGGTTTTTTTATCATTTGTTTTGGGTTTGTGGTTGGGGTTTTTTTTGTTTGATTGTTTTGGGGGGTTGTGGTTTTTTGCTTGTTTGTTTCATTTCTGATTATTTCTGTTGCTTGGTTGGGGGTTTTGTGGCTTATGTTTTTTTGTTTATTTGGGGGTTTTTTGTTGTTTGTTTGGTTTTTGGTTTTGTTTTTTTTCAGGTTAAATTATTTCCTAATTTGGGGTAATGCTGCATTTTCAAGATTAGGACTCCATACTTTTCCCTTAATGAATTCAAAACTGAATTTATTTATTTTTTTCCTTCCCTCCGCTATAGAGTAGGTGTTTGGTTTAGGCCACTGAGACTTTTGGCTCTGCAACAAAAACACTGAGCTTCAGCATTAGGCAATGAAATGCCTTTAGTAAAAAGGAGAATGTGTGTTTGGGGGTCAATGATGAAGATGCTCAAAATACTTAGTTTAGACTTTTCAACTTACAGAATCATAGAATCCTAGAATGATAAGGTTGGGAGGGACCTCAAGGATCATCTAGTCCCAACCCCCTGCCATAGACTTAGTTTGAATTTCTGCCTAGTCTTTGTTCAGGACTTCTTATCTAATCATCACATATGTCAGTTAAAGACAGCATTAGCCCAGCTATCACAGGAAAAAGCTGCTCATTTTATATAATTAAAACAAATCAGGATCAAAGTGGTTTTATTGATTTAGTAATGACATGTAATTTGCTGGCAAACAGTGAACTGCATCTTCAAGATCAATATGAGTAGCAGAACAGAATAAACCCTGGTGCTGGCTGCTTACAATGTATTATTAAACTCCCAAATCCCAGAGTCCTCTCTCATACAGAGGTGCACACACACTTATACAACTACATGGATACTCACACAGATAAAAAGGGACATCCCTGCCCCCTGAACAGTGTGGATGACAAACACACATCTCCTTTCTGGGGCTGTTGTAGAAGTGGGTGATCCAGCTTTACGTGTACTTGTGCTGTTCTCAAACCTCTGAATAAATGATCCACGGAAAAAACACACCAAGAATTTGCATATCACACCTGAAATGTAAGTACTATCTATGTCATCCCTAATGTTGGTCCTGCCAGACGGAGTGCAGAGGCTGATCACTGTTTTCAGCACCCAGCAGTAAGGCTTCAAGGTCTGTCCAAGGCATAGGACCCAGGGTCAATGAGATGTCTTGGTGCATTTTGGTGTGCATGACTTCTGGAAATGTCAAACCAGTGCTCAATTTCCACCCACTTAAAAAAGTTGCATAGTTCTCTTAGACATCTCTTCAAATCAGCAGACCCTGGGGTAAGGTAGAGGGGTGAAAAGAAGGTGGAAGGGTGGTTGGGAGCCCCTCCTGGGGACTCTGATTTCTGGGAGGGGGATTGTGTTTCTGTATTGCCTTTAACTTGCCTATGTCTGTAACTATTCCTGTCTGTTGTGTATATCTCTGCTTGTACATTGTGCTGAGCTGTAAATAGAGCTTCAGTCCTTAACTTCCAGCTGGCTGAGTCTAGTCTGGGGGATTTTCATAGTGTGGGTGGGCAGGGAACACCCAAACCATCACACTAATGAGTAAATTTTGAGAAAGTAAGATGGGTGCTATGTGATTCCTAAGGCTGTCAGAAACTCTAGGCAGTGGTTTTCAAGTTTTGATGGGAACATCAAGTTAACAAAGCAAATTAACTTAAGTTTGTGGTTGAAGAAGTTTCAGTTGTGATTTTAGACATTGTGAAGATCACAGAGTATGGATGGTTGCTAAGGAAGAGGCAGCACCTGTTAGTTGCTGAATAGTGAAAGGCTTTACAGAAGCATT
Organism: Eubucco bourcierii; assembly: GCA_013396675.1. Taxonomy (NCBI): domain Eukaryota; kingdom Metazoa; phylum Chordata; class Aves; order Piciformes; family Ramphastidae; genus Eubucco; species Eubucco bourcierii. The sequence goes on along the minus strand of VWZE01001256.1, from coordinate 8,150 downwards.
TGGAGATAGTTTTCTCAGTTGCTTTGCCCTATAGAATATATACTTGCACTCCTTCACTCCAGTTTCAAAAGCACCATAACTCAACATTTTGAGAAACTTCAACAGTTACATTTGTGTGTGTGTGTTTCAAAGGACTGTCAAATGTATTTTATTGACTGCTATCTTGTAGAGATTGGTACTTTCTGATTAATTACTATCACGGTCTGAAATCATTTAACACTAATCTTTCTTTTTTTTTTTTTTTTTTTAATTTTTTTTTTTTTTTTTTTTTCCTTTTGTCTTCCATCTTCAGTCCCTGATCTGTGTCTGTGTCAGATGTTGTATGGGTCTGTTTATGTTTAACCAGTTCCTTGTGGATTTGTATTCTATTGTTTTGCTCTTTTGGAAGATGTGTAAAAGCTTTTTATTTTTGTCTTTAGTTTACAGATGGGATTTTATGTGGCATAGATCTCTGTAATAGCATCTGTGCATATCAGCCCACCATATGGCTGGGAGGGAAATAGCTTAATTTAGTGCATATGTATGAAGTAAATGAATACTTTGCTATTGCTGGGCTACAAATCACCAAACACAACAGAGAATAGTAGATTGGAGAGAGGTCACTAGAAACCAAAGTACATGTAGGATTAGTGGTATTACATTATACTGTTTCAGCAAGCATGTCTGGTCAGAAAATCGTTAAAGACTGAAGCTTGACCAGTATGATTGAAATGACACCAAAAGTATGGCTGAAGGCTTGCATGCTTACTTCTGTACCACTGAGATGGAGTAACAGCCTCACTGATTCAGCTAAAGGCACCACCATTCCAAAAATAGTTACATCTCCTTTTTTTTTACAACTTTTTTTTTTTTTTTTAATAAGCTATTGTGCTGGTTTGAGGCTAATTGGAATAGTTTAATGAAAAGAACTAGATTACAGGCTGTGAAAAGCAAACAGTGGTGATGTCTGCTGCACTCATAGGTTTGCTGAGATAGATAAGAACAAGGACACAAACATAGATAACACATAGGGAGAGAATCTCTTGGTCTCTCTGGGAGCTACTGTGTCTTCTGCTCTCTGCTATGTAACCTAACTACTCTGCTTCTAACCTACCTGGCTGATCCTCCAAACTCACCTTCAACGTAAGGCAGACCCTGGGGTAAGGCAGAGGGGTGGAAAGAAGGTGGAAGGGTGGTTGGGAGCCCCTCCTGGGGACTCTGATTTTTGGGAGGGGGATTGTGTTTCTGTATTCCCTTTAACTTGTCTATGTCTATAACTATTCCTGTCTATTGTGTGTATCTGTGCTTGTACATTGTGCTGAACTGTAAATAGAGCTTCAGTCCTTAACTTCCAGCTGGCTGAGTCTAGCCTGGGGGATTTTACAAAGTGGGGGGGAGTGGGGAACTCTCAAACCATCACACCTGCTTATCACAGGAGCACAGTGTGGAGATCTGTTCCTAAGAGAATCTCATAAAGCTCAAATAATCTTGTAAGTCAAGATTTGTCCTAATACAGCAGCACTACTTGCCCCAGAGCTGCAATGGTTAGTGATGTATATGGGAGCTTTTTACTTTATTGTGTGGGCACACCTTTTGTATTTCCAGGAGAATGTACCTGAACGTTGTGTGGCTTTTGCTCATCTCTATTCTAAATTCATGAGGCCACGGTGAGTTTTGGAATGTTAGCTGCAAGTAGTGTTATGACACCAAGCTGGGGGCTGATGTTGCTGGGTTGGAGGGCAGAAGGGCTCTGCAGCAGGACCTAGACCGCCTGGACAGATGGGCAGAGTCCAACGGGATGGCATTCAACAAGTCCAAGTGCCGGGTGCTGCACNGGCTAATTGGAATAGTTTAATGAAAAGAACTAGATTACAGGCTGTGAAAAGCAAACAGTGGTGATGTCTGCTGCACTCATAGGTTTGCTGAGATAGATAAGAACAAGGACACAAACATAGATAACACATAGGGAGAGAATCTCTTGGTCTCTCTGGGAGCTACTGTGTCTTCTGCTCTCTGCTATGTAACCTAACTACTCTGCTTCTAACCTACCTGGCTGATCCTCCAAACTCACCTTCAACGTAAGGCAGACCCTGGGGTAAGGCAGAGGGGTGGAAAGAAGGTGGAAGGGTGGTTGGGAGCCCCTTCTGGGGACTCTGATTTCTGGGAGGGGGATTGTGTTTCTGTATTCCCTTTAACTTGTCTATGTAACTGTTCCTGTCTATTGTGTGTATCTGTGCTTGTACATTGTGCTGAACTGTAAATAGAGCTTCAGTCCTTAACTTCCAGCTGGCTGAGTCTAGCCTGGGGGATTTTACAAAGTGGGGGGGAGTGGGGAACTCTCAAACCATCACACCTGCTTATCACAGGAGCACAGTGTGGAGATCTGTTCCTAAGAGAATCTCATAAAGCTCAAATAAGTCAAGCTCTGTCCTAATACAGCAGCACTACTTGCCCCAGAGCTGCAATGGTTAGTGATGTATATGGGAGCTTTTTACTTTATTGTGTGGGCACACCTTTTGTATTTCCAGGAGAATGTACCTGAACGTTGTGTGGCTTTTGCTCATCTCTATTCTAAATTCATGAGGCCACAGTGAGTTTTGGAATGTTAGCTGCAAGTAGTGTTGAAAGGAAAATCCTCTCTTGCATAAGTCTTTGGTGAACAGGAAGAAATCTAAAACTCTGAAAAATATTGACTGAGAATGTTTCAGGAGGCCAATCTAGAGTATTTCAACTGAAAAAAAGAAGGAAAAGAAAATTAAATCATATAAGCAAACCAACAGTAGAGAGGCTGGGGAGGGTCTATTGACAAGGTCTTGCAATGACAGGACAAGGGGCAATGGGTTTGAACTGGCAGAGGGGAGATTGAAGCTGGATGTTAGGAAGAAGTTCTTTACAGTGAGGGTGGTGAGACACTGGCACAGGTTGCCCAGGGAGGTTGTGCTGAGGAGGCCTTCAGTGACCTGTGCTAGTGGGAGGTGTCCCTGCCTATGGCAGGGGCTTGGAACTGGATGATCTTTGAGGTCCCTTCCAACCTTACCATTCCATGATTCTCTAAATAATCCATACATCTGTACAGTCAAAGATGCCTGCAAACAAGTTTCTTGTCAGTGGAACGTGCTTCAGACAGCAGCCTGAGGTTTGAAAATTTGGAGATGTTAATTGCTTTGTTAATTGCAAATTCCTTTCTCCACGATTGTGTGTGGGTTTTAAGGTGCACAAAGCTCATGTTATCAAAGTTTATCCTGCATTTAAACACATTAAACTTCACAACCAACTACCAGATCGCATACATAAAGCAAGCATAAATCTAGTTCATGGGCCTCACCTACAGCAAGATCTTGCTTTATCTGTTGTCATAGATCCACCCTGTCATGTTCAAATGGTTCATGTTGGGTAAGTGTAGATAACTTAGCAGCAGCAACCCCTCCCCTGGCTGAAAGCATGCTTAGTCTTCCTCCTCCTTGTTGTACACCTGACTTTTCTGTCTTAAAATATAGGATAGAAAGTCTTCTAATGGGGGAGACTTTGATTGCACAAAATGCAGGTGAACTTCGGCCTTTTATGCTACTGAATCCTCCTGTTGTGTTGATTTTTTGTTTGTTGGCTTTGGTTGGTTTGTGGTATATTGATGGTGTGTGATCTTAGCCCTAATAATCCTGGCTTTATGTCTAATTGCTCTATTATGTGTCAAGAATTTGGCTGTCACCATAACTGTTATGGATGTTATCTGGTCCCGTTTTGTAGTTCTTATTGAAGCACTGCCTTAGAAACAAAAGTCATTGTACAGGGGAATTTGTCAGCTGTGTGGTAAGTACCAGCTTTTCCAAACCACATCTGAGGACCCTCCCCTACCAAATGCTAAGATTTTGTCCTTGTCTAACTATGCCTTAGGGGCAGTGCAGTGTATGTTGTTGGTACTATTCCCATTAGAGCATGACAGTTACTGTTCTCTGTTCTCTTGGCTTTGATTTCTGATTCCTTTGGTTCAGTGATTTCTGAATTAAATATGTCCAGATGCTGTGTTTCATTTATGGTGTGTGCATATGTACACAAGCAAGTAAGTGTTTGTGTTAGTAACCCTGATGCGGTGCAGGATTCACGGAAACATGTAAGACAGCAAACCCAAGGTAAAACCTTCCTAATAACTCAGTATGATTCTAAAAGTAAAAACTGTAATGAAATTTATTCTGGAATACACATTTGTCTTCCAGAACATGAAAATAAATTCATACTTGTATGGAATGTATATAGCAGTTCTCTACATTCCCTGCCACTGCAAGTATCACCATATGCATCTGTTACATTTTGTCTTTTTAAAAATAATATATTTCCATGTTTCCAGCATCTTTCTTTAAAGCTGAACATATGCTGAATCTATTTTTCACCCTCTTGCCCAAGAACAGGAAGATGGAAAGGATGTGTGTTTGAATAGTTCAGCACTTTTTTTTTTTTCTTTTTGAATGATTTTTCATTAGATACTGTATTACTGTTAAATTCAGTCTCTTTGAAATGTTGCAGTCTGGTAAAACTGACACAGATATACTGTTAACAAAGAATGTATTGATTCATTTACCAGAATACACATTAATAAAAAGAAGTCCTCGTTGCAGCCTGAGAAGTGTTTTGTGGAAAAGGAGGCATGTTGTTAAAAGGACTTTAAAGCTAATTGGTATGATTGTAATGATTTTAAAAGGCTGTTCCACAAAATCGTTAAGGCTGGGAATTAATCTTTCAGCTAGATTAGCTCAGAGACTTGCACTTTCTTCACACTTTCCAAGCACAACCAAACTGCCATTAAGTTCAAGGTGCCCTCCTCCATACTTGATCAGAAAAGTGAATTCATGTAAGGACTTTGTTTCAGCAGTATGTAGCTATAGAGAGAATAGTATCCTATAATGGTTGATAGAATAAGTGGCCTCACAAAGGATGTGCATCCACAGGAGTCAGAAGGTTTGCAAGTCACAAGAGGGTTGATGGTCACCCAGCCAACTTTGCTTTTGTTGTAGTGTTCTTCTCTCTGACTTACTTAAGTGTTCTTCTTAAGCACAATTGAAATTAACATACATTCCTTAGTTATGGATTTGGAGTCATTGCCCTGTACATAGGGCAAACATTAGTCCTCTGCATTCCTCTTCCTTGTTTAGCAGTTCTTTCTTATTTGCTTCCTCAGATACATCTTAAGATCTTGTTGCATGATCACTGTTTAACCTGTCTCAAGCCCATACTATTTAATTCTCTGCTGTATATATTGCCTTAGTGATGCACAGGAGTCGATACAGTATATCTCTGCTTGGCACCTGCTAGAGAGATAAACAGCTCTGATCACTGATTCTGCTGGTACTGACCTCATACTATCTCCATTTTAGTAGCAAATTGTCTGAGCTCCCCCTGTTGGGTTGTCCTCAGTGGTGAACTGCAAATGTCTTTGAAGTAACAGTAAGTAACCATTAAACAAAACAAAGGCACCCAGAAGCAGAGAGAGGTATAACACAGACAAAGGGTAATGTTTTTAAACTAAAAAATTATAAACACAAGGAAGGGGGATTTTGGGTGGTTTGTTTTGTTTTACATGAGGACAGTGGTACAATGCAAACAGTCAAGGTGAAGTTGGACAGGTCCCCTGACCAACATATTTAAACAGGTCCAACGTGGCTTTGAACACCTCCAGGGAGGTTGCGGAGCACAGAATCACCCAACGTGGTCAAAGATCACAGTGGGTGATTCTGTGCTCCACGACCTCCCTGGGCAACCTGTGCCAGTGTCTCACCACTCTTACTGTAAAGAACTTCTTCACCTCTTTCAAGGTGTTTACAAAATACAGTCAAGCAATGCTGACTGAATATAATAGATACAAATTACAGATGCAATTCCTCATAGTCACTGAAGCTGGTGATCATTGGACTAGCTCAGGCATGCACCAGTGCCGAACATGTCTGGCAGGCAATGATGTGAAAAGGACAGACCGAGGGACAGTTCTGAAATAACCTTCTCACTGACAAGCTTGCAACATTACAGTCACTGAAAATGAATCTTGGCACAGAAATTACACCATTTACTAAAGCTCTAAGTGCATCAGTTATTGAAAATTCCATATATTTTGTTTGGCATCCACTCTTAAGAAGCTAATATGTCATACAATAATTTTTATAGTTATAAACCACTGAATAGCACTGTAAATTATGAAGTCTTTGTATTTAGCTGTTACATATATATGTTGTGTTGTTCTTTTCTCAGCAGAAATTATATTTGGAGGTGTTCAAGGTCAGGTTGGAGGAGGCCTTGAGTGAGCTGTACTAGTGGGAGGTGTCCCTGCCTATGGCAGGGGGTTGGAACTGAATGAGCTTTGAGGTCCCTTCCAACCTTACCATTCTATAGTTCTATGATACCTCAGTCATAGTGTCATAATAAAACCTCATCTTTGGTTCTGGCATAAACTTTTTGACAAGAAAAAACATTTTTCCTCTTGCTTAATATTCTCTACTGCTCTGCAATTGCAGTTCTGATTATTTATCTAGGTAGTGCCCTTTTTTTTCTTTTTCCCTTTTTTTTTTCTTTTTTCTTTTGTCTTTTTTTCCCAATGTTGAATGCAGATCAAAAAAAGGAAAAAATAAATTAAAAAAAAATTAAACCATAAGAAACTAGCTAATGTTGTAATCTTTTCTTGGAGCTATATTAAATCTTCTGAAAATCCAAATGACACCACTACCCACTACTCATGTCATTGAATTCTAAATCTAAAATTCTGTGCTCCACAACCTCCCTGGGCAACCTGTGCCAGTGTCTCACCACTCTCACTGTAAAGAACTTCTGCACCTCTTTCAAGGTGTTTACAAAATACAGTCAAGCAATGCTGACTGAATATAGTAGATACAAATTACAGATGCTAGAACTAGGAAGGAGTCATGATTTTTCTGTTTTATTCTACTGCCAAATTTCTTTTTAAAACAATGCAATTTTATCATATTTTTGTATGTCTTTAAACCCTAACCTGAATGTTGGATTATTCTGGGAGCAAGTACTTTTTTTCACTGTTTTAGGTGTTTAATGTCTCTATATATTTTATGGTGTGGTGGGTGTTTTGGTTATTTTGGGGTTATTTTGTTTGCTTTTCTGTAAGCTTCTGGTCATTCTGCATAGTATTTTAAAAGAATCACTGGCTGGGCAGATTTAAAAGACACTCGTAATATTGAGATGAATGTTAAATTTTGCCATCTTTTCATCTTGTGCCATAGATCTTTATTTGGACTCCTACATGAATAAGGACTGTTGGAGTAGACCAAATATATAATATGAATAGAATTACAGTGTGCTATTAATCATAATTGTGTTTCTTGCTATCTCTAATTACAGTCATTATACTGTAGTGACATACTCACAATTACATCACACAAGGAGCTTAGTGAAAATCTTGACAAATCTGCAGAGATGCTGCTTATTTTGGATGTCCATTTTGATTTACCATATGGTTTGGTGGTTAGAACGCAGTTAATATCCTTCAGACTTAATTTTGTCTCTTTCTGTGTCAGCATTACAATGGAGCCTCAAATTACACAGTTCCATGCTTTTCTAAATGAAACCTCTGCTGCTTTTCTAAATGAAACCTCTGCCTCTATCGTTCTGTGGTCCAGAAACGCTGGCAATCAGTGGAAGTCCCCCTTCTGGAAGCAGCGTAACGATATGTGATGCTTCCTAGCATTTAAGACTTGGGACTTGGGAAACATAAGCATCTTTGTCGTAGATATCTTCACCTGAAGATAAGACCTTTTCCCACAACCATTGATATTTTATGATTGTTGTAAAGATTATTGAATAAATACCAAATTCTAACATCAACCTATGTTACCTCCAAATGGTAGTTTTGAGGAGCAAAGTTTACTTACATGTTATACCATGAGTAAGGCTTTTTGTTTGTTTGTTTGCTGGGGTTTTTTTATTTGTTTTTGGTTTGGTTTGGTTTTGCTTAATTTTTTTGTTGTTGTGGTGCTGTTTTAAAATTTATTTTCTTTTTTTTGCATTACTCAAATTCACTTTGCCTATTTAATTTGGTCTGAGAGGATTAAAATCTACTGCGTTGAGTTTCCCAGGGATAGTGCAGTCCTAACATTCTGCATTGCAATGAGGTAGTAGACTGTGACTGTGGTCATAGAATCATAGAATGGTAAGGTTGGAAG
>VWZE01001250.1:6569-38362 GCA_013396675.1 Eubucco bourcierii | reverse complement strand
AGTGTGGGTGTGGACTGGATGAGTTTTTGAGGTCCCTTCCAGCCCTTGACATGCTGTAAATCTGTGACATAGGCTGTGGTGTCGGGCATGGACTAAACAATGATGGTTAGGTAATATGACCTTTATTCTGAAGGTCTTGTTATTCAGTGAAGCCAGCTACTGTATTACATCATAAGATGACTGCCCTAAGGAGTCAGTATGTAGAGGTGTATGTGTGAGCAAGACCTTGATTTAGTTGTCTGCACATAAGCATATACTACTAGTAGTACTAGTGGGAGGTGTCCCTGCCTGTGGCAGGGGGTTGAAACTAGATGATCTTTGAGGTCCCTTCCAACCTTACCGTTCTATGATTCTATCTACTGCCCATTTAGCCATTTGAGATTTCAGCCTGGCCTGAAAAGATCTGACCTTTCACAGGTCTTTGACACATCTCCAGACTTTTACAAGTATTTTAGGTGTTCTAGAGCTTGTCAAATGATACTGAATATCATTATGGTACTCAGCAAAAGAAGGTCATGGCTCTAAAATTTCCAGTACAACCTACGGAGATTTAGCACTTCTATATACGAAACCTGGGGAGTAACTCAACAGACAAGACGTGAAATGTCCATACACAATTTTCTATGAGTATTTTATGTAGTAATATAATAATAAACAAGTATTATTAAATACTTACATTAGAAAGTAATAAATATTTAGGTATTATGTAAAATTATAGTTATTTTTCTATAGTCTGCACAGGCTGGTGAATGTGATCCGAGGATCAGTGAATGCACCTGGATAGGCACAATCCAAAGCACAAATACAGGCTGGGTGGTGAATGGCTGGAGAGCAGCCCTGAGGAAAAGGACCTGGGGGTCTGGGGTGATGAAAAGCTCAACATGAGCCTCCAGTGTGCACATGCAGCCCAGACAGCCATCTGAGTCCTGGGCTGCAGCAAGAGCAGTGTGGGCAGCAGGGTAAGGGAGGGGATTCTGCCCCTTTGCTCTGCTCTCCTCAAACCCCACCTGGAGTACTGTGTGCAGTTCTGGAGCCCTCAGCACAGGAAGGACATGGAAGTGTTGGAGCAGGTCCAGAGGAGGGCCACAAAGATGATCAGAGGGCTGGAGCAGCTCTCCTATGAGGACAGGCTGAGAGAGTTGGGGCTCTTCAGCCTGGAGAAGAGAAGGCTTCAAGGAGACCTTACAGTAGCCTTCCAGTATGTGAAGGGGCCTAGAGGAAGGCTGGGGAGGGACTATCGACAAGGTCTTGTAATGACAGGACAAGGGGCAATGGGTTTGAACTGACAGAGGGGAGATTGAAACTGGATGTTAGGAGGAAGTTGTTTGCAGTGAGGGTGGTGAGACACTGGCACAGGTTGCCCAGGGAGGTTGTGACTGCTCCCTCCCTGGAGGTGTTCAAGGCCAGGTTGGACAAGGCCTTGAGTAACCTGTAGTAGTGGGAAGTGTCCTTGCCTATGGCAGGGGGTTGGAACTAGATAATCCTTGAGGTCCCTTCCAACCTTACCATTCTATGAGTCTTTGAATGCTTATTGTAACATAAAGGCTCACACTCAAAACTGGCTATTGGAATTTGGGATCTATGTAAGTTAGGAGAACTCAAAGTGTCTAAAATGACACCAGAAACTAATGTTTAGATAGACAAGTCCCATCATAAAATGTTTAGTTTTACTTTATTGTGAGATGAATTACTGTCTCATCTCTACTTTCTACACAGACATTACCTCCATTGTCATTATTCTGAGCTAAGATACTTAATACTACAGTTAGTAGTTGTTTTAATCTGTGTGTGCCTTAATCAGGCTAGAGATCTGTCTTCTAGGCTTGAAATAAACCTGGAGAAGTGAAGAAATCAGCACCAGCCCAAGAAAGGTTTGCCAGTATTTGATTGCTGTCTGCATTAAAAGTCAGACATGAGTCACGTACTCATAGCCATCCGAAAGGCAAAAAGAATATATTGGTAGATTAGCTCATTTCTCTTCAGCTAAGTGGAGTATACTTCTTTCCTTAGCAATGTGGCAGATGTGAAATGTAAGGCGGAGATATTCTTGTTATCTTCCTTCTAGCCAGCCTCTTCTTAGGCATTTCATGCACTCAAGAAATCTTGGAGACAGAAGAAACTGGTGATGGCTCAGAACAGCACTGAGGTCTGCATGAGGGAGCTTTTCACATCCCTGTGCACCTGCAAATAAGCCTATTTCATGTTTCCTTTCCCAGATAACCTTTGATAATCATCCTCCCAATTGCTTTTTCATAATTAAATGCTGTAATTCCCTGCTTGGCTTGAACACTCTAGCTGTACAGTCATTAGACAAGGGAAGTGAGAAAGTGCTGGTTTTAGTGGAAAAAGGAGGGAATGTCACAGAGGGAATAAAAAGAACTTCTAATGAAGCTTAGCACCTGCACTCACAATAATGTAGTCCTGAGAGTTCAGCAGACAGTGCAAGTTTGCAAGGTCCCACTAGCACATACTTTTACATCCCAGCTTCTTCCTGGAGAAGTAATTCTTCTACAGTTAAGCAATACTGGAAAATACAAGGATTTGGAAGAGGAGCTGTTTGGTTTTTGGTTTGGGTTTTTTGGGTTTTTGTTGTTGTTGTTGTTTTGTTTTGCTTTGTTTTTTGTTTGTTTAATTTGTTTTAATATTTCCATTTGTTTTTGTTCCTATAACTGTGAAAACATAATATATTGAAGTACCATTTCATATTACAGCATTTTTATTCTCATCACCTACTGCACTAAAAGACTGCACATACCAATGGGGTTGATTCTATGATTCTATGCATTTATTTACATTCATTGTTTTAAAGTAATATATGTGTAAAATATAGTGATGTCCTTTAGTGTTCTGTTTCTGGCATTTTACACATTTTAATTCCCCTAACTTAAATAGCATGTTCTGTTTCCTTGCTCCTACAGGAACTGGATCACAACACATGCAGTATGATCCCACATGGAAGAAAAATGAGACTGAATAGGGAGTAAGGAGGTGATTGAATAGACAGACAGGAAGTTGATTGTCCCCTTGGACTCAGCTCTGGTGAGGCCATGTCTCAAGTATTGTGTTCAATTTTGGGCACCTCATTACAAGAGGGGTGGGGAGGTGCTGGAGTCAGTGCAGAGGAGGGCGAGGAAGCTGGGGAAGGGCCTGAAGGATAAATCTGATGAGGAGCAGCTGAAGGAACTGGGAATGGTCAGTGTGAAAAAGAGGAGGCTAAGAGCAGACCTCATCACTGTCTACAGCTGCCTGAAAGGAGGTTGTGGAGAGGTTGGTGATGGCCTCTTCTCATAAGTAAATAGTGATAGAACAAGAGGGAATGGCCTCAAGCTTCCACTGGGTAGGTTTAGACTGGATATTAGGAAAAATCTTTTCAGGGCAAGAGTGGTCAAGGACTGGAATGAGGTGCCCGGGGAGGTGGTTGAGTCGCCAACCCTGGATGTGTTTTAAGGTTGTTTGGATGTGGTGCTTGGGGATATGATTTAGGGTGCACCTTGCAGAGTAGGGATGTCAGTTAGAATTGGTGATCCTTAGGGTCTTTTCCAACCTGAATGTTTCTGTGATTCAGAATGTGCTTATATTCCTGAGTAAATGATGCCCTAATCTGTCTATAACATTAATTTTTTTTAATGCCATTTTAGACTCCAGGCCAGAAGGAGAGGCTCCCAAGGCATGGAAGGGTTTGAAAGGAGTCCTATCATCATCTTTACTATGAGCAACACTGCCATGATGTGACATTATGCCAAATCTGGTACCATTTGAAAGCAAAGTGGTACTGTGGCAAAATGCAAAGACGTGAGGAGCTGTCATTTTAAGGGCTACTGCTGTACCTCATGGCTCTTCCTAGCATTGGTACCTGTTCTAATTTTCAAACCTGAAGAATTCATCAAAATATTGCTACTTCTATACAGTACTTAATTTTAAGTTTTATTTAAAAATGCAGATGTGAATTGCTGAATACCTGCATGCTCAGTTTCTACTCCAGAGCCCAGAGCTATGTGAGGTGGAGGTACTTGCATCACATAAAACCTGTTTAAAGTCTCATTAGACTGTGACTTATGTGAACAAGCCACTTATTTATATTCTCAGTGTTCACAAGTATGAAAAAATCAGTGTACCAATTAAAAAAAAAAAAAAAGATGGAGATTTTTATCCTGTTGAATCATTTATAACATGTATGGTACTGTTCTGGCAGGGGGGTCGACTCAAAGATCTCCAGAGATCCTTTCCAGCCCCTAGCATCCTGTGATATGTAAGGAAAGTTGGTTTGCTTTCAAAATCCAATGCGACAAACATCAGTACAGACATCACAGTACTGCAAGAAAAGGAAGGTCATGGAACTGTTGGAGTGGGTCCAGGCTGCACCAACTCTGGTATGAGGACGGGCTAAGAGAGTTGAGGCTCTTCAACATGGAGAAGAGAAGGCTTCGAGACAACCTTATAGTAGCCTTCCAGTATCTGAAGGGGGCCTACAGGAAGGGTGGAGAGGGACTATTGACAAGGTCTTGCAATGACAGGAAAAGGGGCAATGGGTTTGAACTGGCAGAGAGGAGATTTAAACTGGATGTTAGGAGGAAGTTCTTTGCAGTGAGGGTGGTGAGGCACTGGCACAGATTGCCCAGGGAGGTTGTGGCTGCTCCCTCCCTGCAGGTGTTGAAGGCCAGGTTGGAGGAGGCCTTGAATGACCTGTACTAGTGGGAGGTGTCCCTGCCTATGACAGGGGATTGGAACTAGATAATCCTTGATGTCAAATTTTAAATAAGTAATCAAACCTGAACACTAAAAGAAAATCTAGTTGATCATGTAGATTCAATAAAGAGACTAAAAAAGGAAGAAAACAAACAAAAAAAGAGCCTAATGGCAGCGGGCTGGAACTAGATGATCCTTGAGGTCCCTTCCAACCTTACCATTCTATGATGATTCTATGATGGTTTTCAGACAAACAAACAAAAAACCCAAGAAAAGACAACACCTTTTTTTTTTCTTCCTCCTGTTTTGTGCAGCTTAAGAGGAGAGAAAGATGAAGATGCACTGAAGGCAAGCACACAACTGAATTCTGCTGATTTGGTTTCACTTATGGACTTCAGATATTAAATGCAAATATTTGCTGAAGCCTGCAGATGTGTGCTTCTGATACGTTGCATTCAGAAAATTAAGAAGTTGTAGGAAGTTGTATTACATCTTTCTATAAAAGAATTGCTGTGCACAGCTGCTTTTTTCACTTCCTGGAGTATGCTGCTTTATTCCCTCACCCCTTTCACACCAACTAAATATCCCTTAATGGGAGTCACAGGTGAGCTACTCACTCTGTTTTTCTTTTGATGGGCTCTGAATTGAATGGTCCCATAGCACCCCAGGGAGCAGCTGAGATGCAGATAGAGCACGCAGTGAGACTAAGGAAGCACGTTCTCATTTCTTAAGTTACATTTCTTAATTTAAGAAACTTAAACCCTATCAGATGGACCAAAAATGATTGGAGGATACAAGAAAGACCAGGAGGAAACCCCTTAAATACTGATAAGCTCTAGTTAACAATTGAAACAATTTTTTATTTTCATCTCTCCTCCCTTTTTTTTTCTTCAGAGTATACACTCCCAGAGAATAAAATTTTCTTCTACCATTCTGAAAATGTAACCTGCCTGAAAGCACCAAAAAATTTCACACCTGCCCAATTGCTGATTGTCCTCTCTCTTTTGTCACTACAAAACTCGACCAAACAGCTTTAGGTGATATTGCTACACATTTGAAAGAAATATGGTCAATTGTTAAGCTGCAGGTCTTCTCTCAAGCACTTTCTTTGATTTTTCTTGCTGCAGGAAAGCTGCAAAATGCCTTCTTCAGAGATGAGAGTTCACAGGGAGCTTCCCTGTGCATAGATTTGAATCATGAAAATATTTGTAAAAGTGTCTTCTGTTTGGTCATTAAACTCAGTGATGCCAAACCCAATCTTTTCTTTATACAATAATTTCCATATATTACTTTATATTAACAGTTACTAGTTGAAGCAAAAAAAAAAAAACCAACAAAAAAACCCCAAAACAACAGTTCTCTGTTGCTTTCATCCTATTCTCTCCTAACTATTTGCTCCAGAGGTATAATTAAAATATTGTATTCTTTCTTTCTTTCTTTGTTGCTTAGTTAAATTTCAGCTGAATTTTATGTATGTGATGTTTTTTATTCCTTCTTATTTTTTATGTAGGACATATTTCATAAAGTTAGCTTAAGGTATTACTGTGTGCAGTTCTGGAACCCTCAGCACAGGAAGGATAGGGAAGTGTTGGAGCGGGTCCAGAGGAGGCCACGAAGATGCTCAGAGGGCTGCAGCAGCTCTGCTATGAGGACAGGCTGAGAGAGTTGGGGCTCTGCAGCCTGAAGAAGAGAAGGCTTCCAAGAGACCTTGGAGTAGCCTTCCAGTATCTGAAGGGGACCTACAGGAAGTCTGGGGAGGGACTGTTGACAAAGCCTTGCAATGACAGGAAAAGGGGCAATGGGTTTAAACCGGCAGAGGGGAGATTTAGAATGGATGTTAGGAGGAAGTTGTTTGCAGTGAGGGTGGTGAGGCACTGGCACAGGTTACCCATGGAGGTTGTGGCTGCTCCCTCCCTGAAGGTGTTCAAGGCTGGGTTGGATGAGGCCTTGAGTGACCTGTACTAGTGGGAGGTGTCCCTGCCTATGGCAGGAGGGTGGGACTAGATGATCCTTGCGGGCCCTTCCAACCTTACCATTCTATGATTCTATGATTTTACAAGGATGGCTAAATTATGACTTGTAATTAGCCAATTTGACTTTATCCAAGTCCAAGTGCTGGTGATCTGGATTAATCCATTGTCAACTCTCCTCTTCTGTTTTCGATGATCCTGTACATAATTACCATTCAAGCTGAATAATAAAAAATCAATTCTTTGTTAAACTACACTTTGAAATGAAAGTGGTGTTTTATAAAGTTGTGTGCCCCTCAGTTCAAAAAGAACAGGGAATTGCTTGAGAAAGTCCAGCACAAAGACACAAAAATGATTAAAGGAGTGGAACATCTTCCTTATGAAAAGAGACTGAGGGAACTGAGGCTCTTTAGTTTGGAGAGGAGGAGACTGAGAGGTGACCTAATCAATGTTTATAAAGGTGTAAAGGGTGAGTGCCAAGAGGATGGAGTCAGGCTCTGGTGGTTGATGCTCAATGACAGGACTAGGGGCAATGGGTGGAAGTTGAGGCACAGGAAGCTCCATGTAAACATTAGGAATTTTTTTTCCCTGTGAGGGTGACCGAACACTGGAACAGGCTGCCCAGGGAGGATGTGGAGTCTCCCTCTGTGGAGATATTCAAGAGTTGCCTGGATGCATTCCTGTGTGATCTGCTCTTGGTGATGCTGCCCTGACATGAGGGTTGAACTGGATGAGCTTTTGAGGTCCTTTCCAGCCCCTGACATTCTGTGATTCTGTGATGGTGTGTTTATTTTATATGAAAGTCAAGCACCACACTTTTGGGTGCTCAGTTCAAAAGAACATTTTTCTGGATATAGCTTAAATAGCCTACAGCACATCACAGCTTATGAGTCCATTTTAGCTAAGCGATGTCCATGCGCATGTGCATGCTCCTAGGATCTGTGATAATAAGATTTTCCCTGTTGCTTGTAACCACATCCAAAGGAATAATAGATGAATATTGTTCATAATGTTTTGGCTTATATAAAATACTGTGTTGCCCAAGCTTGTGTCCAGTTCTGGACCCCTCAATTCAAGAGAGATGTTAAGGTACTAGAATGTGTCCAGAGTTTGATGATGAAACTAGTGAGGGGCCTGGAGCACAGCCCTGTGAGAAGAGGTTGAGGGAGCTGGGGGTGTGCAGCCTGGAGAAGACGAGGTTCAGGGGAGACCTCACTGCTACCTACAACTACCTGAAGGGAGAGTTGAAGCAAAAACTTTGATTACAACTTTAATTACAAAGAGGCTTTTTAGAGCATTTACTCACAAAATAGTATCTCCAGATTTCTGGGACTGCGTTATAGTTCCAGACAGTGCCCAAAACACTTGGAGAGGCTGCTGTCAGCAGTTTGGTACCTGTTGAAAGCTTTTGAAGTTTCCCCAGAGCTCTAGCAGGATGTTGTGGGGGGTTAGACGGTCTCTGACCTGATCCTGGCTCCTCTTGGACTCTGGACTTGACACGGAGGTTTGAAAGGTGGACAAGCACAAAGCATCAAAGCTTGTTTTGCACAGCAAAGCTGGTCTGGAGCATGGCAGCAGAGCACAAGGTGGCAGAGCAAAGTGAGGCACAGCATGTGAATTACCTCGCCCATCTCTTTTATCAATTGCCCAGAGCCTCCTCTTCTCCAGGCTGAACACTCCCAGCTCCCCCAGCCTGTTTTTGCAGCAGAGCTGCTCCAACCCTTGAGTGCCTTCATGACACTCCTCTGGACCTGTTCCATCAGCTCCATGCCCTTCCTATATTGGGGGCTCCAGACCTGGACACAGCATTGCAGGTGAGGTCTCAGCAGAGCAGAGGACAGTGTCAGAATCCCCTCTCTGACTCTACTGGCAACACTGCTTTTGAGGAAGCCCAGGATGTGAATTGCTTCTGGGCTGCAAGCTCACATGGCCTGCTTATGTCCAGCTTCTCATCCATCAGCATGCCCAAATTCTTTTCCACAAGGCTGTTTTCTCTCACCTCCTCTCCCTGTCTGTACTGACAGTGAGGACTGTTCCAGCTCAGGCACCCTTGAGCTCTTTGTAACTACATTAAAAAAACTTATTGCTGAATTTTCTACACCCAAATATGTACACACTGTTTTCTTCCTACTGCCATCTTTGCCTATAATGGCCCATAGAGGCAGGTAGAGAAGCAGAAATTAGTCTTCTTTCGAGTTTCAAGAGATCAGGAGAGAGAAGTACACATCTGTGTATATTCATGTGCAATCAGCTCTTAGTTCTTGAGTTTAGAAGCATTGCTAGCAGAAGATAAGTATGGTTACTTTTAACCCATTCAATATTTATCCCTCTGTTATTTGAGTATGGTGGTATAAATTGAAGTTATCCATTAAATCGATCTGCTAAGTAATTGAGTTTAATTATTAAATTTGATTCAATATTTAATTTGGTTTAATAAAAGTGGCCTACCATAAACGTATGCATTTAACTGATATATATTAGGACTGCATAATTTTGAAGAGATTAAATATTCAATAGGGAACACTTCTTCTTTTTTTTTTTTAATTATTCAGTACAGAGAGTAGATAACTGATCTACTCTTTCAAAACAGTAGGAATACAAATGACACATTATAATAATAACATATTTCCAACCAAAAATATTTATAAAACACATTGAAGCCATTGTTGGTTCAAGCAAACCAATCTTTGCTTAATTGAATCAACGGCTGATAATTCATCAAGAAAATTCCCAGAGCTGTTTAAGTGTAATGTAGCTCACAAACCTACACTATTAGAATACACACAATACTGTGGTGGCAAAGTGATTTAAAAAAAACCAAACAAAACAACCAAAAAAACTTATAACAATATCATCTTCTGTCTTTTGTGAATGGTTAAATGTTCAAAAGATTTCTGGCTAATGATGGTTTAGTATTATGGATCAGAATGAAAGAATGGAATATTCGAGAGTCACGGTTAAGTTCTTTAATCAAAACACATATTTCATGATGCTCAGAGGGCTGCAGCAGCTCTGCTACGAGGACAGGCTGAGAGAGTTTGGGTTCTTCAGCCTGGAGAAGAGAAGGTTTCAAGGACACCTTATACTGGACGCCTTCCAGTATCTGAAGGGGGTCTACAGGAAGTCTGAGGAGGGACTATTGACAAGGTCCTGCAATGACAGGACAAGGGGCAATGGGTTTGAACTGGCAGAGGGGAGATTTAGACTGGATGTTAGGAGGAAGTTCTTTCCAGTGAGGGTGGTGAGACACTGGAACAGGTTGCCCGGGGAGGTTGTGGCTGCTCCCTCCCTGGAGGTGTTCAAGGTCAGGTTGGAGGAGGCCTTGAATAACCTGTACTAGTGGGAGATGTCCTGCCTATGGCGGGGGGTTGGAACTAGATGATCCTTGAGGTCCCTTCCACGCTTACCATTCTATGATTCTATGATTCTGTGATTCTATGCTGATGCTGTGTCATAAGGAAACTTCAGAAAATGAGGTATAATTTAAGTGAAATGCAGCACTCATCTAATTCAGGTGTGTGTGTCATGTCAACTGAGATAAATGGAACAGTACTTAACTGGTGCTTGATTCAGGGGGTTGGAACTAGATGATCCTTGAGGTCCCTTCCAACCTTACCATTCTATGATTCTATGATTTTTTTTTAATAAGAATGTGGATTTAATAAGAATCTGGAGTACTTGTACGGTTCTGGAGCCCCCAGCACAAGAAGGACATGAAACTGTTGGAGCAGGTCCAGAGGAGGGCCACAAAGATGCTCAGAGGGCTGGAGCAGCTCTCCTGTGAGGACAGGCTACAAGAATTTGGGGTCTTCAATATGCAGAAGAAAAGGCTTCCAGGAGACCTGATAGTAGCCTTCCAGTATCTGAAGGGGGCCTACAGGAAGGCTGGGGAGGGACTATTGACAAGGTCTTGCAATGACAGGAAAAGGGGTAATGGGTTTAAATTGGTTGAGGGAAGATTTAGACTGGATCTTAGGAGGGAGTTCTTTCCAGTGAGGGTGGTGAGACACTGGCACAGGTTGCCCAGGGAGGTTATGGCTGCTCCCTCCCTGGAGGTTTTCAAGGCCAGGTTGCAGGAGGTCTTGAATGACCTGTACTAGTGGGAGGTGTCCCTGCCTATGGCAGGGGATTGGAACTAGATGATCCTTGAGGTCCCTTCCACCCTTACCATTCTATGATTCTATGATTTATAAGCATATGACTGTGCTGAAGGATTTTGTTGAATCAATGAATTTGATCAATTAATTAAAAAATCATATCTAGAAATTCCTAGCCTTATTTGTCAACCTGCAAGATCTGCTTTTTTTTTTTTTTAATGGTCAGAAAATATCTTATTTAACTGCAAATGAAGACTGCCAGACAGCACTTGTGCTCTTGTTGGTGGTGTGGTTGTACAAATGATTGTGTCAGCAAAACTGAAGGAGCAGCAGGGCAATTTCTGAGGACAGGAAAGTGCAGGTAGAATCATTAGAGGTGGAGTCAACCTCTTCGACAATGAAACTGCATCTTAATAAGTGGAGAGTCAGTTTTTAATCTAAAGAGACATACAAAATAACCAAAATATTAAAGCCTGTGCAGTATACTCTTATGGTTAAATATTGATTTGTAATATGTGTATTTGGTTACCTGTCTGTTTGCTTCCACTTTGAAACTCATGCTTTCAGGTGAACACTTCCATCCATGTCCAGCAGTGAAAAAGAAAAGTGTATCCCTTATCTGCAGTGAATGCACTATTGTGGGTGGTGTAAGAGAGGTACCAGGTCTCAGCTCTCTGCTTTGCAAAGGCCTGAGAGTGGCAAGATCTGGTTCCCTATCAGCTGTGTGGTCTACTCCATACCTGGGCATCATGGGGATCAGGCAGGGAATATTTTTCCAGTGAGCACTGGAAAAAAAACCTGTTATTCAGTCAGCTAGGAGGAAAAAAGCTTGAAAAGCTTTGATTCTCAGAAGGAAATGAATAAAAGGACTATGAATATGACCAGATTAACTCCTCCTTTGGTTAATGGAAATTAAGTAGATGTACTTTTTTTCTATAAAAAGGTATTTTCTAAGCACAGCCAGCCTATTTCTACCATTGATAAACACAGTAATGGCAGTTCTTCAGTACACACAATACCAATTAAATCTGTGGAATTTCACATGAAGAACAGATGGCCACTGTGAATATTTTTTAAGGCAATGTAAACTTGGTAATAAAATCAAAATATTACATGTACAAATCATAGAATCATAGAATGGTAAGGGTGGAAGGGACCTCAAGGATCATCTAGTCCCCACCCCCTGCCATAGGCAGGGACATTTCCCACTAGTACAGGTCACTCAAGGTCTCGTCCAACCTGGCCTTGAACACCTCCAGGGAGGGAGAAGCCACAACCTCCCTGGGCAACCTGTGCCAGTGTCTCACCACCCTCACTGGAAAGAACTTCTTCTTAACATCCAGTCTAAATCTCCCCTCTACCAGTTTAAACCCATTGCCCCTTGTCCTGTCATTGCAAGACCTTGTCAATAGTCTCTCCCCAGCCTTCCTGTAGGCCCCCTTCAGATACTGGAAGGATACTCTAAGGTGTCCATGAAGCCTTCTCTTCTCCAGGCTGCAGAGCCCAAATTCTTGTAGTCTGTCCTCGTAGCAGAGCTGCTGCAGCCCTCTGATCATCTTTGTGGCCTCCTCTGTACTGGCTCCAGCAGTTGATACAGCAATGTTTACTTTGTTGTGATGGGAACATACATGTCCATATATTTTTATAATATCAATGAATTTAGGCAAGATAATTGGTACCCATGACAGATTCTCCTTGGCTTTTAAGTATGTTTTTCCCACTACTAGGAAAAAACAATGACAGTTAAGGGAAAAAAAAATAAAGAAAGAAAAAAAGAAAAAAAAATAAAAAAGAAAGAAAAACAAGAAAGAAAGGGGAAAAAAAGGAAAAGAGGAAAAAACAAAAAAGAAAATAGGAAAAAAAAAGGCAACCCAGAAGACCTTGAGAACAGATCTCTCTTTTTATCAGAACTCTTCCATTAAAATTTTCCAAGCATCTGTGCCAGATTTCTGATGATCCACACTCCTGATTGTTGCGTGCTTGCATGCACACGCACACACACGCATACAAATCAAAAACATAAAGCATGAAGAGGAAAAACTGCACGGAGAAAAACATATCCATAATTTTGAGTGAAACTCGTGCCAGCATATGAGGCTGTGCTGGCAGCATGCTGAAGCTGTCACTAATGAGCAGATGATTTGACTTTTATATTAACTTTACCAACCTTCTTTACACAGCGTCTGAAATAGGCCAACGTATCAGCAGTCTTAACGTTCCATTAGTTTAATTCTTTTGCTAATAGATTAATTCAATTTATGACAAGAGAAACATTTAACTGTCCAGTTTTGTTTGCCTTAAATCTATATAAACTCGACATACAGTCTCCTTGACAAATGAGGTTACTAGAAACTAAATGGAAAATCTTATTTGCCACCACAGTGGTGACATGAAGAATTGCAGCCTTTAGCTCAGGGCTACTAAGCTCTTAATAATGAGAGAAAGGTACTCCATCTTCACCTATAGCCACAATTACAAGGAACAAAAATAGCTGCCAAGGATTCTACAAAAAAAAAAAAAAATATTCATGACAGTGTGAAAAATATTGATTTTAAAAGCCAAGAAATGAAATATCTTCAAAAGTGTTCCACTCAATCCAGTTATTAGTTTTCCAAAAGAAACTGAGGAGATCGCAGAGCACTCTGCAGAAATCTTAACATTAAAAATAAATCCAGAAACAGCACAAACAATCAGTTCCAATCTCTGCATAAACTAACACATCTCTCAGGTCACATGCAAAATGTTCACCCTGACCTGGAATTATGATGGACATTGAATCTTGGTCCGTTCCTCTTTCCTCTCTTTATTTTTTTAAATTAATTCTACCCAAAGCAAAAACAGTCTGTAGATCTGTGAACCTCCAGAATACAATGGCCTATCATTCTTAGCTTCTCTGTGTTTCATGTAGTGCCACTGCTGATTCTGAGGCCATTATAATCCTTTCATGTTGGGTTTGCAATGTGTTCTGAGCCATTATAGATGTCAGATAAGGAGGCAAAGCCTGATACTCCTAGTCTCCATGGATTTCTCCTGATCAGAACAATTCTTCCTGTTCTTCCTGCCTTAGCACAGTATGTCTGGTTCATAAACACAGGAGAGAATGTCTTCATTTTGAAGAGAATGCTGCATTTATTGCAAAGTGGGGAAAATAACGCTCAAGGATACACGCTCCAATATCTCAGACGTTACAAATCTTTTTTGTTACCTAACCACACTTTTAAGGTCTAACAAAAATATAGAAAGGCATCTAGGTACCTCATTTCCAACAAAATCACTGGAAGTTAATGAATATCTCTAACATTCTCAGCCTACGTTGTTTCAGAGCTTAAGCTTTCATTTTGAAAAGGGACTTAGCAGCCAATGTTAAAAGCATTTAAGTTGGGAGTGTAAAGACGTAGACAGTTACCCTAATGAGATTTTTTCAAAGTGGCTGACTCCCACTGAAATCAATCTAGTCTAAGTCCTTTCAGCTTTCAGCAGGATTAATGATCCAAAATTCTTTTGGAAATGAGGCTTCTATAGTTTCAGAAATCTTACTAGTGCTCCATGAACTACAGTCCTATTATTTTAGTACATGGTTTTCATCTTCTTTTATCCATCTATCTATCTATCTATCTATCTATCTATCTATCTATCTATCTATCTATCTATCTATCTATCTATCTATCTATCCATCCATCTATCTATCTATCTATCTATCTATCTATCTCTCTCTATCTATCTATCTATCTCTCTCTCTATCTATCTATCTATCTCTATATCTATATCTTCTCACCCATGTTAGCCAAATAGTTTCAATCACCTCCAAACTGTTAATCTGTTTGAAACAAATTAAGTCAGGGATCAGTTTTCACAAGACTAATAGTACTGTGTGTAGCTTAGCCCATAGCTTATAGGTTGGAAAAATGATCTGTCAGGCTCATATCCTTCCCCTGCTGAGAATACCTGAGTGCATGGATCCCAATTCTGTAATGTGTTGCAAACTGTAGAATCACCAACATATTGTTTTGTTATCAGGTACTACGTACATGGTACAAGAAGAAATTTACTCTGCTCTCGTCAGACCCCTTCTGGAGTACTGTGTGCAGCTCTGGAGCCCCCAGCACAGGAAGGACATGGAACTGTTGGAGTGTGTGCAGAGGAGGGCCAAAAACATGCTCAGAGGGCTGCATCAGCTCTGCTATGAGGACAGGCTGAGAGAGTTGGGGCTCTACAGCCTGGAGAAGAGAAGGCTTCGAGGGGACCTGATAGTAGCCTTCCAGTATCTGAAGGGGCCTACAGGAAGGCTGGGGAGGGATTATTGACAAGGTCTTGCAATGACAGGACAAGGGGCAATGGGTTTAAATTGGCTGAGGGAAGATTTAGACTGGATGTTAGGAGGAAGTTCTTTGCAGTGAGGGTGGTGAGACACTGGAACAGGCTGCCCAGGGAGGGTGTAGCTGCTCCCTCCCTGGATGTGTTCAAGGCCAGGTTGGATGAGGCCTTGAGTAACCTGTGCTAATGGGAGGTGTCCCACTAGCAGGGGTTGGAACTGGATGATCCTTGAGGTCCCTTCCAACCTTACTATTCTATAATTCTATGATAATAGTCTCTATACTCTGACAATTAAAACTATCTGTTATGACAGATTGAAGTTGAAGCCAACACTATTTTCTTTTTGCTCTCAAACTGGAGTAGATTTACCAGGCAAGCTGGGGCTATCTAAGTGGTATCACTTAGATACACTGATGATTATCCTCTCAATCTTCCTGAGCAGCACTTTCATCTCACAAATTATAAACCTTGCCTACAGATATCTTAAGGATGTGTGAGTGGGGTTCATGCCACGTGACCTGACATTCATGCAACAGAACTCAGTCACATACATTTACATGCACACATGTGTGCATGCATACATGTGTGAATACATACATACATTCAAAACAGTTAAACCACTGTTTAATTGCTTCTTTGCTGTGCACTAGACAGGTGATGGAAGCTAAAGCTACAAGTTCATGATACCCTGTGTCACTTCATCTTGTAACCTTCTGGCCACCTGAAACATGTCATTCCTGTGAAGAAATGCAGGTTTATGGTAGATGTCCTTCTCTGGATATGTTGCAATGGGGGCATCCCCAAACCATCCTTGGTGTGGCGTCTCCTTAACTCTGAATATTTCACTAATTGTTTGAAGAAAGACAGACAATGACTGCTTAGTACATTTGATTCAGAAATGAACTTCTGAGTTCCCATACCAGTTTAGTCATTCGTACAAAAGGATACAGCTTCATGAGAATGATTGTGAAAACTTAAGTGACAATACTTAAGTAGTCAGATGCTCTTTGATTATATTTTTTTTTCATGGATGCCCAAGTTAGACTTATTATTACATTAATGAGAAAGATGTGAGGTTTTGATCCTTTTAAATGAAGAAAGAAAAGCAAGAAACAGACTGAGGTATATTTTTTACACTTTTTTTGTTTACTGTACTAGCTGAAATAAAATAATGATAATAATGTTGATGATAATAATGTTAATAACGTTTAAAATAATGTTAATAATAATGTTAATAATAATGTGAAGGTTTGGGAGTTCCCTGCCCCCTCACACTTTGTAAAATGACCCAGACTAGAACTCAGCCAGCTGGAAGTTAAGTGATGAAGCTCTATTTACAGCTCAGCACAACGTACAGCAGATATATACACTATAGAGAGAATATTTACAGAAATATACAAGTGAAAGGTAATACAGAAACACAACTCCCCTCCCAGAAATCAGAGACCCCAGGAGGGGCTCCCAACCACCCTTCCACCTTCTTCCCACCCCTGTACCTTACCCCAAGGTTTGCCTTAGGCGCAAGGTAAATTAGGAGGATCGGCCAGGAAGGTTAGAAGAAAAGTGGTTAATGAGGATTAATCAGCAGAGGAGTCAGAGCCCAGAAACTGCTAGATTGCCCCAGCAGCTCCTGTTCTAGCAAGTGACAGACAGAGACTGACTTATCTATTGTTTTGGTTATTGTTCCCAAGCAATTTCTTAGCAAGTGTATGAGTGAAGTAGACATCATGATGTTTTCCTTTCACAACCTATAGTGTAATTTTCTCTATTAAAATATTTTAATTAGCTTCAAACCAGCACAAATAATAATGTTAATAACAACAACAACAATCATCATCATCATAGAATCACAGAATGGTTTAGGCTGGAAGGGACCTCAAAGAACATCTAGTTTCAACCCCCTGCCGTAGGCAGGGACACCTCTAACTAGAACAGGTCACTCAAGCACTCATCCAACCTGGCCTTGAACACCTCCAGGGATGGAGCATTTAATAACAATAATTATCATCAGCATCAGCATCATCACCACCACCACCACCAACAACAACCATTATTATACTTCTGTTCACTTATTCGTGGCCTATGGTAATAGAAAACAGATTAACAAGCAAAGAATAATGATCTCAGGGAAAAATCAAACTAAACCAAAAAAGAAATATTGTGACTAATGTACAAAAAAGTAATTATATTTTTTTTTAATACAGGTTACTGTATTTCTATGATAATTTGACAGATAGAATTCTCTCTTTTTTTAAATAGGACAGTAAAGTTTAGTAGAACACATATCAGTTATTTGAGATAATATCACAAACTTTTAAAAGTTGTATTGAGCTTTCTGTGATATTTTAGAAAGGTAGAATAATGCCAGAAAATAAATGCCTGTAATCATAGCTGAGGACGTAGCGTAAGTAAAGCTATCCTGTCAAACAAAGATTAAGCAAAGCATGGTAGTTTTAGACACTATTTGAGTGCTTCTGAAAATGAGAACCTTTGCTTCAACTGAAGATGGTAGTTTACTTTTAAGCCTCATTTCAAAGAATCCTGGAATCATTTAGGTTGGAATAGACTTTTAAAATGAGTTAGTCCAACCATAAGCCTAGCACTGCCAAGTCACCACTGAACCATGTCCCAGTATGCCATGTCTTTGAAATGCCTCCAGAGATGGTGACTCAACCACTTCCCTTGGGAGCCTGTTCTAAGACTTAATAACCCTTTCGGTGAAGTCATTTTCCTTATAATCCAATCTAAACTTCTGGCACAGCTTGAGGCCATTTCCTCTCATTCCATCGCTTGTTACTCATGAAAAGAGGCCAGCAGCCACTGTGCTACAACCTCTTCCAGGTAGTTGTAGAGAGTGATAGGGTCTCTACTCAGACTCTTTTTCTCCAGACTTAATAACCCCAGCCTATACTTATACAAATATAATACTTGTACTCTAGACCTTTCACCAGATTACTTCTCTGGATGCACTTCAGCACCTCAATGTCTCCCTTCATAGTGATGGGCCCCAAACTGAACACAGTATTCTGGGTGTACCTTGACCAGCGCTGCGTAGAGCTGATGAATCACTCCTCTGTTCCTGCTGGCCACATTTTTCCTGATAGATACCAGGATGGTGTTGGCCTTCTTGGCTGCCTGAGCATACTGCTGGGTCATATTCAGCCAGTCAACACTCCCAGGTCACAGAATCATAGAATCAACCAGGTTGGAAGAGACCTCCAAGATCATCCAGTCCAACCTATCACCCAGCCCTAGCCAATCAACCAGACCATGGCACTAAGTGCCTCATCCAGGCTTTTCTTGAACACCTCCAGGGACAGTGACTTCACCACCTCCCTGGGCAGTCCATTCCAATGTCAATCACTCTGTCTGTCAAGAACTTTGTCCTGACATCCAGCTTAGACCTCCCCTGGCACAACTTGAGACCATGTCCCCTTGTTCTGTTGCTGGCTGCCTGGGAGAAGAACCCAACCCCACCGGGCTACAACCTCCTTTCAGGTAGTTGTAGACAGCAATGAGGTCACTCCTGAGCCTCGTTTTCTCCAGACTAAACAACAAGGAGCAATGGATATAAGCCGCAGCACAGGAGGTTCCACCTCAACACAAGCGGGAACTTCTTGACTGCAAGGGTCACAGAGCACTGGAACAGGCTCCCCAGTGAGGCTGTGGAGTCTCCTCTACAGACTTTCCAGGCCTGTCTGGATGCGTTCCTCTGTGACCTGAGCTAGACTGTATGGTCCTGCTCTGGCAGAGGACTCTATGATCTATGGAGGTCTCTTCCAAATTCTAACATCCTGTGATCCTGTGAAGTCATGCTAGTGGAACCCAGCACATGTTTTTTTCCTCCAATATCAGATTCATGTATCCAAACTGAAAACTGTGAGTGATAAAGAATTACACTAAAGATAGTGTTGTTAAAGAAATATTACATTATTGCACTCATTTCAGGTGACACTAAGCAAATATTTTAGGCCTGGTTTGTATGTCTATTTGCTTGTTGTTTAGCTGGGTTTTTTTTCCACCTTCTTGGAGAAATATTCAATAGGACTTGAATTCTGTCCTACCAAAAACTCTTGTACAAAGTTTATATAGAAGAAATATCTAAGTCATGAGTGGCATATAGGTTGTGCACAGCATTTTTGGCACAGAGTGGATTTTATTCCCCTTAAATCTTCTCAGAGAACCTTTGAAATTTTTCAGCTGTAATTCTATGATTTTTGTAATAATTCATAGAATCATACAATCAGTCAGGGTTGGAAGGGACCACAAGGATCATAGAATCATAGAATCATAGAATGGTAAGGTTGGAAGGGACCTCAAGGATCATCTAGTTCCAACCCCCTGCCATAGGCAGGGACACCTCCCACTAGTACAGGATCATCCATTTCCAACAGCCCTGTCATGGGCAGGAAAACCCTACCCTAGATCAGGCTAGGCAGAGCCTCATCCAGTCTGGCCTTAAACACCTCCAGGGATGAGGTTTCCACCACCTCCATGGGTAACCCATTCCAGGTTCTCACCACTCTCATGGTGAAGAACTTTCTCCTCATGCCCAGTCTGAATTTCCCCAGCTCCAGCTTTGCTCCATTCCCCCCAGTCCTATCACTACCTGTTAGCCTAAAATGTTCCTTTCCCAGAATTTTTGTAGGCCCCCTTCAGATACTGCAAAGCCACAATAAGGTCACCTCAGAGCCTCCTCTTGTCCAGACTGAGCAGCCTCAACTCTTTCAGTCTCTCCTCATAGCAGAGCAGCTCCAACCCTCTGAGCATCCTTGTGGCCCTGATCTTGACACTCTCCAGCATGTCCACATCCCTCTTGTAATAGTGGCTCCAGAACTGGAT
This sequence comes from Eubucco bourcierii, assembly GCA_013396675.1. NCBI lineage: Eukaryota > Metazoa > Chordata > Aves > Piciformes > Ramphastidae > Eubucco > Eubucco bourcierii. Next base: position 18,453 of record VWZE01001250.1, on the reverse strand, counting down.
GCAGTACTCCAGGTGGGGTCTCACCAGAGCAGAGTAGAGGGAGAGAATCACCTCCCTTTCTCTGCTGGCCACACTTCTGATGCAGCCCATATGTACACCATACAAATATGTGCCAGGGCAAAGCTACAGGCAGTTCTAGAGACAATATGGAATTAATGGGCCTTATCTTTAGTTCATGTCAGACACTGTATCTCCCCCAAAATCAATACAGTTACATTGGTTTATGCCAACTGTGGGTCTGGTGCCAGGGTTCATCCTTGAGGAATGCCATGCTTGATGCAGTGTTAGAAACCACACTGCTGGAAGCAGTAAGCCTCACCCTGGATTTTTGTTTATTCAGGACACAAGACACACAGTTTTCATCATATGTCATCTTTTGAACTCAACAGGGTACATGGCATGAAATTAGTGAGGGTTAGACAAATAGCTTTTGAGATAATACAATCTTTCTTTGTGGTTGGACTCAAACCCTGCTTCTGCTAAAGCCAATGAACATTTATAGCAAAGCAGTTTCACCATTTGAGTTTCAGATTTACAAGCCTTTGTGTTTTATTGGGTTATTTTTCTGAAGCTCCAGATCCTCTGATTACTAGTCAGTCTCAACTTCTATTTAAAACCAGCATGTTTTAATTTGTCATTTAGTCCCTAAAGACTTGAGTCTATAAAAGCAAGTATAAATAATGTCTTTAAAAAGCCTTCATGAATTTAAACTGAGTTCAGGACTTTGGTAGCTTGAGTGGTGATTTTGTAGTTATTTGGGACTGAAATTATCTTTCAGACCAATCCACTGATATGACAAATAACACATTGAATACAGCTGCCTTAGGAGGAACTGAAGGTGTTGCCTTTCAACTGCACAGGCATAATTCACTGGGTTTCCTGATGTGCCTGAGTGTGCATGCAGGGGATTTTTACTTTTTAAGAGATTTGGAAGGTTTATTTACACCTTTAACTTCACAGTTGTGTCTGCCATCCCAGTGATGCACAGGAAAATAAGAATACCACTCTGATGAATATTCATGCCTGATGAATAGTTTTAACATTTCCACAGCTGGACTCTGGCTGAGCAATCACAGCAGCAGTCAGAAAGTAATATATGTGAAATGAAGCTATTTTCAGGCTATATTTTCCAAATCAAATCGCAAACTGAATGTTGATAGCAATGGTTCAAATACTGTAGCCTGCTATAAGTAGGCTTATACTGCATGAGTAAGCACATGTAGATAAGAGACTATTTTACACACACTGATTCTGCTTCTATAAACAACACTATTCTTGTCAATAACATTATGCAACACCCCTAAACAATGTCATCAGACTGCTACAAAAAAGAGTGCCTGTGTCAGTGAGACATCAGTGTCCACAGTCAGGAAAATGGGTATATAATAGAATGGTAAGGTTGGAAGGGACCTCAAACATCATCTAGTTCAAATCCCCTGCCATAGGCAGGGACACCTCCCACTAGTACAGCTCACTCAAGGCCTCATCCAACCTGGCCTTCAACACCTCCAGGGAGGGAGCAGCCACAACCTCCCTGGGTAACCTGTGCCAGTGTCTCACCACCTTCACTGTAAAGAACTTCCTCCTGACATCCAGTTTAAATCTTCCCTCTGACAGTTTAAACCCATTACCCCTTGTCCTGTCATTGCAAGACCTTGTCAACAAACCCTCCCCAGTCTTCCTGTAGGATATGCTTTATCAGAGTGCATAATTTTTTTAAACAAATCAGTTATATTAACTGAACCAAACTTTTTTTTTTTAATTATTTTTTTTAAATATTTTTTTTTTATCCACTTGGTATGCTGAGCCAGCCCCATGAAATTCAACAAGGCCAAGTGTAAGGTCCTGCACCTGGGTAGGCAAAATCCCAAGCACAAATACAGGCTGGGTGGTGAATGGCTGAGAGTAACCCTGAGGAAAAGGACCTTGGAGTCTCGGGTGATGAAAAACTCAACACGAGCCTGCAGTGTGAGTGCAGCCCAGACAGCAACCGAGTGCTGGGCTGCATCAAGAGCAGTGTGGGCAGCAGGGTAAGGGAGGGGATTCCGCCCCTTTGCTCTTGTCAGACCCCACCTGGAGTACTGTGTGCAGTTCTGGAGCGCTCAGCACAGGAAGGACATGGAACTGTTGGAGTGGGTCCAGAGGAGGCCACGAAGATGCTCAGAGGGCTGGAGCAGCACTCCTATGAGGACAGGCTACAAGAATTTGGGTTCTGCAGCCTGGANAGTGAGGGTGGTAAGACACTGGAACAGGTTTCCCAGGGAGGTTGTGGCTGCTCCCTCCCTGGAGGTGTTCAAGGCCAGGTTGGATGAGGTCTTGAGTGACCTGTACTAGTGGGAGGTGTCCCTGCCTATGGCAGGGGGTTGGAACTAGATGATCCTTGAGGTCCCTTCCAACCTTACCGTTCTATGATTCTATGAATCAGGTAGGAAAAACTACCTGGTTTTTGTTTGTTTGTTTGTTTTGTTGTTGTTGTTAGGAAGGATCAAGTATTGTTAGATCTACAATCATGTTAAAAATTAATATAAATCAACCAAAAGAAAAGGTCTGATCTGAAATTACTCATACTGAGTGTGAATTTTCCAAGCAATAGTGAGAAATAAAAATATGAAATTCAAAAGGGAAAAGAGAGATGGACAAGAATACAGGAAATATTTACTTGAAATAGTCCAGTACTGCTCATTCACAATTAAGACAATGTCTTCCATACTCTGCTTCCTCTTCCACCTCTTCAGATGAGAAAGGTCATTCTACCTTTCAAAGACAGAGTTAATCAAAAGGAAATGGTGTAATGAGCATCATTAGCTACAGATCAAGAATTAAGCACATTGAATTGACTGAAATAAACTTCAGGACATTCAGTAAAAAAACTTTTCTTGGTACCAGTCTTCCTTTTCATCCAAGTACTAAACTTTTCTTAATAAAAAATACTCTTATTTCTTTCAAGAGTTTCAAATACAAATAATATTCCATTATTAATGACATATTGATCTCGTTGTGGGATTTGTGCTTCTCTAGGCTGTTCTGTTTTCAATAACCTATTACTCCAGCGGAATTTTAGAGATGGGGTAATAGATTTCATGGTGAGGTGTACCTCAGGGTGAGCATTCTTCACAAAATGTTAACAAAAAAATTGAGCCAGATGTTTCCTGGGACATGAGAGAGGAATGGGAAAGGGATTTTTTTTCCCTACATAAAAAAAACAACAAAAAACCCAGCAACTTGGAGACTTATTTAAAAGACACCACACTTCAGAGTAGGGATTTGAAATAAGGCAGAGATATGGTATTCATAAAAAACACTCCATGTTTATTCACTATGTAAACCTTTGAGGATCACCATTTGGACAGGCTGCAGAGGTGGGCCCAGGCCAACCTGATGAAATTCAACAAGGCCAAGTGTAAGGTCCTGCACCTGGGTAGGCACAATCCCAAGCGCAAATCCAGGCTGGGTGGTGAATGGCTGGAGAGCAGCCCTGAGGAAAAGGACCTTGGAGTCTGGGGTGATGAAAAGCTCAACATGAGCCTGCAGTGTGAGTGCAGCCCAGACAGCAACCGAGTGCTGGGCTGCATCAAGAGCAGTGTGGGCAGCAGGGCAAGGGAGGGGATTCTTCCTTTTACTCTGCTCTCCTCAGACCCCACCTGGAGTCCTGTGTGCAGTTCTGGACCCCTCAGCACAGGAAGGACATGGAACTGTTGGAGTAAGTCCAGAGGAGGGCCACAAAGATGCTCAGAGGACTGCAGCAGCTCTGCTGAGAGAGTTGGGGCTCTGCAGCCTGGAGAAGAGAAGACTTCAAGGAGACCTGATAGTAGCCTTCCAGTATCTGAAGGGGGCCTACAGGAAGGCTGGGGAGGGATATTGACAAGGTCTTGCAATGACAGGATGAGGGGCAATGGGTTTAAACTGGTAGAGGGGAGATTGAAACTGGATGTTAGGAGGAAGTTCTTTGCAGTGAGGGTGGTGAGACACTGGCTCAGATTTCCCAGGGAGGTTGTGGCTGCTCCCTCCCTGGAGGTGTTCAAGGCCAGATTGGATGAGGCCTTGAGTGAGCTGTACTAGTGGGAGGTGTCCCTGCCTATGGCAAGGGGTTGGAACTGGATGATCCTTGACGTCCCTTCCAACCATACCATTCTATGATTCTATGATGCCATTTCCCTCATATACAGGATAACTTTGGCAGAACTTCCTTTCCTCATTCTTATTTTTTAATTTTTTATATCGTGTGACTGCCTGTCAATGTTGGAAAAGGAGGGATGCAGGCACTTACTTGAAATGGTTTCAGATATTGGCTGGCTAGAAATTCTGTTTAAAATGCAGGTCATAAGGCTGCAATCCGTTTGAGGGTAGGGAAGAAAACTCTTTGGTCAGTACTTTAAAACCAACCTTTTTCTTTCTTATGACTAGAATAAATGAGAAAATAGATGAAGACAATGTTAGGTGGGGACAGACAACTCTTGTGATTTGAATCACAGGATCACAGAAACATTCAGGTTGGAAAAGACCTACAGGATCACCAAGTCCCACCAAGAACCCTACTCTACAAGGTAAACCATGTCCCCAAGCACCACATCCAAATGATTTTTAAACATATCCAGGGTTGGCAACTCAACCACCTCCCTGGGGAGCCCATTCCATTGCCTGATCACTCTTGCTCTGAAAAGACTTTTCCTAATGTCCAGTCTAAACATACCCAGTGGAAGTTTGAGGCCATTCCCTCTTGTTCTATCACTAATTACTTGTGAGAAGAGAGCAGCACCAACCTCTCCACAACCTCCTTTCAGCTAGCTGTAGACAGCCAAGNATACTTGAGGTGTGGCCTTGCCAGAGTAGAGTACATGGGAAGAGGAACAAGGAAGTGTCAAATTATTTTTCTCATGTTTTAAATTCAATCACAACTTGCTGTTCCACTGATCTGATTAAATATTCTGGGGGTTGTTTTGTTTTGTTTTATCCTGAGCAATGTATCTCGACCATTTTAACTACAAAAAATTAAAACATTTGAAAGTATTTACACTTACATTTAGAAACTCTAACTTCAGAAAGGAAATCTGTGAGGTATTTTCACACCAGAGGAAACAAAGCCTCAAATAAACAAACAAAAAAACCCCAACCCCCCCCAAAAACAACCAAACAGAACAAAGCCCGCCCCACCACCACCCCCTAACAATTAAAAAATCACACAAAGGAAACACAACAAAGAAGATTGCATCCAGCAGTTGCATAAAGAGAGAGCTTTTATGTCTGATTTAAGTAAAAATAAAACCAAACTCTGCCCAAACTAAACAATAAAAGTATTTTAAAATGCATTCAATTTCAGTAGTGCTTCTACAAATGAGGCAAAAAAGTGAACAGGTGAAAATCTCAGAGATGCAGAACTATTATATATTTTGGAATGATGCTTGAGTATCCTGATAGCCTTACAGATCTTAACTAACTTTCTTCATCCTTAACATCAAATAATAGAAGAATGTTTTATCATCCCATATCCATGACTGTCAAATTACGTTCTACTGTACTTGCAGGCTTGGTTGTGTATGTGGCTCAGGACAGGAGTGTTCACATCACAGAATCATAGAACTTCAGAGGCTGAAAGGGACCTCCAGAGATCACCAAGTCCAATCCCCCTGCCAAGGCAAGATCACCCAGGGTGGTTTGCACAGGAATTCACCCAGGCAGGTTTTGAAAGTCTGCAGAGGAGACTCCACAACTTCTCTGAACAGCCTATTGCAGTGCTCTGTCACCTTCGCTGTAAAGAAGTTTCTCCTCATGTTGAGCTGAAACCTTCTCTGCTCCAGTTTGTATCCATTGGTCCTTGGTTTATTGCTGTTGATCACCAAAAAGAGATTGTCCCCATCCATGTGACACCTACACCTCAGATATTTATACACATTGATCAGATCTCCTCTCAGTCTTCTCTTGTGTAGGATAAAGAGCCCCAGAGGTCTCAGTATCTCTCCATAAGGTGCTGAATTCTCCGAATCATCCTCATGACTCATTCTAGCAGATCTCTCTGTCACTCCTGAACTGGGGAGCACAAAACTGGACACAGTATTCCAGGTGTAGTCTCAGTAGGGCATATTTGAGGGGCAGAAGAACCTCCCTAGACCTGCCGGCCACACTTTTCCTGATGCACTCCAGGATGCCATTGGTTCTCTTGGCCACAAGGGCACTTTGCTGGCCCATGTAGAACTTGCTGTCTACCAGGACTCTAAGGTCATTGACATGGAGTCAGTCCTGTGCAATTTTCAAATTGAGTATTGCTTTAGAAGGAAAAATAATACCAACAACAATGAGAATAAAATATCCTGACTCCATGATGTTACTGAGGGAAATTAGAGAAGAGAAATCTCTATGATCTGAAAGAGAGGTTTTCTGTGTGGTTTCACATATTACTTCCTGCTTTTTGAAGGACGTTGAACTGTTGGAGTGGGTCCAGAGGAGGCCACAAAGATGCTCAGAGGGTCGCAGTAACTCTGCCATGAGGACAGGCTACAAGAGTTGGGGCTCTTCAGCCTGGAGAAGAGAAGGCTTCCAGGGGACCTGATAGTAGCCTTCCAGTATCTGAAGGGGGCCTACAGGAAGGCTGGGGAGGGACTATTGACAAGGTCTTGTAATGAGAGGACAAGGAACAATGGATTTAAACTGGCAAAGGGGAGATTGAAACTGGATGTTAGGAGGAAGTTTTTTGCAGTGAGGGTGGTGAGACACTGGCACAGGTTGCCCAGGGAGGTTGTGGCTGCACCCTCCCTGGAGGTGTTCAAGGCCAGATTGGATGAGGCCTTGAGTGAGCTGTACCAGTGTGAGGTGTCNGGCAAGGGGTTGGAACTGGATGATCCTTGACGTCCCTTCCAACCATACCATTCTATGATTCTATGATGCCATTTCCCTCATATACAGGATAACTTTGGCAGAACTTCCTTTCCTCATTCTTATTTTTTAATTTTTTATATCGTGTGACTGCCTGTCAATGTTGGAAAAGGAGGGATGCAGGCACTTACTTGAAATGGTTTCAGATATTGGCTGGCTAGAAATTCTGTTTAAAATGCAGGTCATAAGGCTGCAATCCGTTTGAGGGTAGGGAAGAAAACTCTTTGGTCAGTACTTTAAAACCAACCTTTTTCTTTCTTATGACTAGAATAAATGAGAAAATAGATGAAGACAATGTTAGGTGGGGACAGACAACTCTTGTGATTTGAATCACAGGATCACAGAAACATTCAGGTTGGAAAAGACCTACAGGATCACCAAGTCCCACCAAGAACCCTACTCTACAAGGTAAACCATGTCCCCAAGCACCACATCCAAATGATTTTTAAACATATCCAGGGTTGGCAACTCAACCACCTCCCTGGGGAGCCCATTCCATTGCCTGATCACTCTTGCTCTGAAAAGACTTTTCCTAATGTCCAGTCTAAACATACCCAGTGGAAGTTTGAGGCCATTCCCTCTTGTTCTATCACTAATTACTTGTGAGAAGAGAGCAGCACCAACCTCTCCACAACCTCCTTTCAGCTAGCTGTAGACAGCCAAGTGGTCTCCCCTCAGTCTCCTCCTTTTCACACTTACCAGCCCCAGCTCCTTCAGTTGCTCCTCATAAGATTTATCCTCCAGGCCCCTCCCCAGCTTTCTTGTCCTTCTCTGCACTCACCCCAGCACTTTGACATCCCCCTTGAAATGAGGTACCCAAACCACAATACTTGAGGTGTGGCCTTGCCAGAGTAGAGTACATGGGAAGAGGAACAAGGAAGTGTCAAATTATTTTTCTCATGTTTTAAATTCAATCACAACTTGCTGTTCCACTGATCTGATTAAATATTCTGGGGGTTGTTTTGTTTTGTTTTATCCTGAGCAATGTATCTCGACCATTTTAACTACAAAAAATTAAAACATTTGAAAGTATTTACACTTACATTTAGAAACTCTAACTTCAGAAAGGAAATCTGTGAGGTATTTTCACACCAGAGGAAACAAAGCCTCAAATAAACAAACAAAAAAACCCCAACCCCCCCCAAAAACAACCAAACAGAACAAAGCCCGCCCCACCACCACCCCCTAACAATTAAAAAATCACACAAAGGAAACACAACAAAGAAGATTGCATCCAGCAGTTGCATAAAGAGAGAGCTTTTATGTCTGATTTAAGTAAAAATAAAACCAAACTCTGCCCAAACTAAACAATAAAAGTATTTTAAAATGCATTCAATTTCAGTAGTGCTTCTACAAATGAGGCAAAAAAGTGAACAGGTGAAAATCTCAGAGATGCAGAACTATTATATATTTTGGAATGATGCTTGAGTATCCTGATAGCCTTACAGATCTTAACTAACTTTCTTCATCCTTAACATCAAATAATAGAAGAATGTTTTATCATCCCATATCCATGACTGTCAAATTACGTTCTACTGTACTTGCAGGCTTGGTTGTGTATGTGGCTCAGGACAGGAGTGTTCACATCACAGAATCATAGAACTTCAGAGGCTGAAAGGGACCTCCAGAGATCACCAAGTCCAATCCCCCTGCCAAGGCAAGATCACCCAGGGTGGTTTGCACAGGAATTCACCCAGGCAGGTTTTGAAAGTCTGCAGAGGAGACTCCACAACTTCTCTGAACAGCCTATTGCAGTGCTCTGTCACCTTCGCTGTAAAGAAGTTTCTCCTCATGTTGAGCTGAAACCTTCTCTGCTCCAGTTTGTATCCATTGGTCCTTGGTTTATTGCTGTTGATCACCAAAAAGAGATTGTCCCCATCCATGTGACACCTACACCTCAGATATTTATACACATTGATCAGATCTCCTCTCAGTCTTCTCTTGTGTAGGATAAAGAGCCCCAGAGGTCTCAGTATCTCTCCATAAGGTGCTGAATTCTCCGAATCATCCTCATGACTCATTCTAGCAGATCTCTCTGTCACTCCTGAACTGGGGAGCACAAAACTGGACACAGTATTCCAGGTGTAGTCTCAGTAGGGCATATTTGAGGGGCAGAAGAACCTCCCTAGACCTGCCGGCCACACTTTTCCTGATGCACTCCAGGATGCCATTGGTTCTCTTGGCCACAAGGGCACTTTGCTGGCCCATGTAGAACTTGCTGTCTACCAGGACTCTAAGGTCATTGACATGGAGTCAGTCCTGTGCAATTTTCAAATTGAGTATTGCTTTAGAAGGAAAAATAATACCAACAACAATGAGAATAAAATATCCTGACTCCATGATGTTACTGAGGGAAATTAGAGAAGAGAAATCTCTATGATCTGAAAGAGAGGTTTTCTGTGTGGTTTCACATATTACTTCCTGCTTTTTGAAGGACGTTGAACTGTTGGAGTGGGTCCAGAGGAGGCCACAAAGATGCTCAGAGGGTCGCAGTAACTCTGCCATGAGGACAGGCTACAAGAGTTGGGGCTCTTCAGCCTGGAGAAGAGAAGGCTTCCAGGGGACCTGATAGTAGCCTTCCAGTATCTGAAGGGGGCCTACAGGAAGGCTGGGGAGGGACTATTGACAAGGTCTTGTAATGAGAGGACAAGGAACAATGGATTTAAACTGGCAAAGGGGAGATTGAAACTGGATGTTAGGAGGAAGTTTTTTGCAGTGAGGGTGGTGAGACACTGGCACAGGTTGCCCAGGGAGGTTGTGGCTGCACCCTCCCTGGAGGTGTTCAAGGCCAGATTGGATGAGGCCTTGAGTGAGCTGTACCAGTGTGAGGTGTCCTTGCCTATGGCAGGGGGTTGGAACTAGATGATCTTTGAGGTCCCTTCCAACCTTACCATTCTGTGATTGTATGATTCTCATTGTTCTCCTAATGAAGCATTTACTTCAACAGTACCCAGCTGCTTGTTCCTGAAACTGCATTTGACATTTGCTAGAAAGCTCTGGACAGTGATAGGCAGTAATTGTAGGTTATGGCAGTAGCTGTAGGTTATAGCTTTTGTGGTCCTATTCTTTAGGTCATATTGTTTCTAATACGCTTTCAACTGCTTTAATAAACTGGTTTTGTGAGATGGTATGTGCTGAAAGCTGTTGCAAGTAAATCAAACAAAACAAATTTTACTTTTGAAGAAAAAGGCTGTTATCCTAAATTTAACCCTGGGATATATTCTATGGGTTGCCTTAAAAATAATCTCTTTAAGTTTTCTTTTTTTTTGTTGTTGATATTGTTTCCTTTTTAGCCAGGAGGATTTAATTGAATAATAAGCTATAAAGCTGGAAGGAGAAGAAGAATGGAGGTCGCAGCCTTTCTATTGTATCTCTTTATTACTCTAAGCCTCAAACTAGCTCCTGGAATAATGCCTGTTCCTATAAAAATGTCTTTACACTGATCTTTTATTTGCTGCTCTTATAATGAAAATTGTTCAAGAGCATGCAAGCACCTAGTGCACAGAAACTACATCATGTGGGAAGAAGACATCTGAGCCTCTCTTTAGTTTCAGGTGCATACACAAGAAGCTCTCTTCTTGTAAAGGTACTCAAAGAGATCATTTGCTGCAGTTTTCATTGAAATCCTCAGAGATTATTAAATATCTGCTGTGTAGCTTGGGTAATTATCAATCTGGCTGGTTTAAGGTAGAAAGGATGTAGTGTGCAAAGGTAAAACCAACTACATTTCTCAGAAAACAGAGCTGCAGTGGGTGGAGAAGAGGAAAAGAAACTCAAAAGGAAGAAGACTGGATCAAGGAGGAAGGAGAGTTAAGGCAATAGAAAGCATTTTGGGTGAAAGGGTGAATATTTAAGTGTTAAAACAGTAGATGTTGAGCAGAACTTCAATTTAGAGTCAGGAAATCAGATCAGGAATCAGTGACAGACATCATAGCTCTAAAAGCTGCAATGACCTTTATTTCTTCTCCCAGGATACATAACTTTGCTGCAGAATAATTATAGGCACATTGTTCACATTATAGATACTGCTTAACAAATGTAAATTTAAAAGCAGATTCTGCCAGCGTTTAGTAAGGTATGGATGGAGGCAAACAGATAACAAAGGATCTGGACTGCCTATGCTGAGTACTTTTAGCAAGTGAAAAGCACTGCTTAAGTCTGTCCATAGCCGCTAAGTAAAGACAAACAAGCAAACAAATATCTGTATCCAATATATTGCATGTGCTTTTTATGCAAGTTGCTTGCCTTCTGCGTTTCTCTCATTTTAGCAAAAAAACATTTACTATCAATGTTGTCCCCTGGTGACTGCTGGGCTTCCTGCTGATCTGGAACTCTGAAGTTTAGCATATTGTCACACGCAGGCGTGTTGAAAGTTGCTTGTTGCAGTGCATTTCCTTAGCGTGAAAAGTATCAACGCCAGTTTGAAATTGGTAGATTTTAGAGATTCTCTGGAATTAATTTCCATGCTAGTGTAGCATAAACCCATCATAATGGCCATTCCTGTACTACTAATTCAATCCTATTTTTGCTAGGGATAACCAAGGAGTGTAGCACTTTCTGGTTTTCCATCACAATTTCACCGCCTTTACAGTTCTTGGGTTTCCACTTTCAGCAATATTTCTTGCCAGTACAGGGATCTTCTCCCCAATTTCTTCCTAGGGAAAGATTATCAGGCAATTCCATTGCAAGTATATAGTCCTACAGCTTTTCTTCAGTGTTCTCAGCTGGTTTGGTTTGATTATTTCTACTTCTCATCAGTCCATTCTTTATCAATGGTTCCAGGATAATAGCAGACTCTCAGACTTCTTGAATTAAGTAAGAAATTCCAAGGCATGATTGCATTACCAAAGCTTATTAAAATCCTCCCCAGATGCAGGTGGGTTCATAGCTGCATTTAGACTTGGAAGCATTGAGTTTCCTTGGGTACTGCTTTTCTTTAAACCCTCCAGTATCTTTCACAAGTTGAACATATAATATGTGCCCTTTTTCTTTTTTTTTTTTTTTTTCACCCACCAAA
>VWZE01001249.1:173004-190539 GCA_013396675.1 Eubucco bourcierii | reverse complement strand
GAGGAGGCCGAGCGCGAGGCGGCAGTGCGCCCCGGGGTGGGGGCCCGAGCGCGAGGCGGCAGTGCGCCCCGGGGTGGGGCCCGAGCGCGAGGCGGCAGTGCGCCCAGGGGGGCCGAGAAAGCCAATGGCATCCTGACTGGCATTAAAAATGCTGTGGCCAGCAGCAGGTAGGAGGTTGTGACCCTGGACTCGGCTTGGTGAGGCCACAGCTCGAGTGCTGTGTTTGGTTTTGGGCACCTCAATACAAGAGAGCTGTGGAGGTGCTGGAGTAGATCCAGAGGAGGGCACGGAAGCTGTGAAGGACCTGGAGAGGAAATCTGGTGGACTGAAGGAGCTGGGGATGGGCAGTGTGAGGAAGAGGAGGCTGAGGGCAGAGCTCATTGCTGTCTGCAGCTACCTGAAGGGACACTGTGGTGAGGCTGCTGCTGGGCTCTGCTCACAGGAGACAGAACGAGGGGGAATGGCCTCAAGCTGAGGCTGGGCAGGTTTAGATTGGACATTAGGAGAAAGTTTTTCACTGAGAGAGTGGTGAGGGAGTGGCATGAGCTGCCCAGGGAGGTGGTGGAGTCCCCCAGCCTGGCTGTGTTTCAGGGTGGTTTGGATGTGGTGCTTGGGGCTATGGTTTAAGGTGAGCCTTGCAGAGCAGGGTTCTAGGGTGGGCTTGGTGCTCCTGAGGGGCTGTGCCAGCCTGCATGTGGCTGTGGCTCTGTGATTCTGTGAAGCTATGAAGGGAGTTCTGAAGAGGGAGATGAGGACAAAGCAAGGTGGAGAACCTCCTCAGAGCCACATCAGCAAGCAACCAACTGTAGGTCTTAGGTTGGCCTTGAAATCTGCAGAGTTGCTCCATTCAGGCACTTCTGTAAGGAAAGAGGAAGTGCAGAAAGTGAGGCCCACCCTCATTTATATCCAAGAGTATTTGTAGAAGAAAAGAGTTTCTCCAGACTTATCTATCTCTGTGCTTCCCACTTGCTGAGGCAGCTGCTGTGTGGAGCTGCTTTGAAGGGCAGTGTCTCTGTGCTGCTCCACTGGGGCATGCTCTGCTTCATTTGGGTGCTGCATGCGTGAAGTACACCCAACAGGGTGGCTGGAAGGGATCTCTGGAGGTCATCCACTCCAACCCCTCTGCTAAAGCAGGGCACCCCCAGCAGCTTGCCCAGCATCACTGTGCCCAGCTGGGCTTGGAAGCTCTCCGAGAGAAGTTCTCCGCAACCTCTGTGGGCAGCCTGCTCCAGGCCTCCAGCACCCTCACAACAAGCAAGTTTCTCCTCCTGTTCACTCCTGGGTTCCAGTTTGTTCCTGTTGTCCCTTGTGCTGTCTCTGGGCACTACTGAGCAGAGTCTGGCGCCATCCTCTTGCCCCTCCCAGGTCCTTTAGCTCTTGCTGAGCATTGCTCAGATCCCCTCTGGGGCTGCTCTTCTGCAGGCTCTCAGCCCCAGGGCTCTCAGCCTTTGCTCCCCACAGAGCTGCCCCAGGCCCCTCAGCCTCCTCTGGACTCTCTCCAGTATCTCCAATCTTGAACTGGGGAGCCCAGAACTGATGCCAGGACTGGAGGTGTGGCCTCACCAGGTCTAAAGCAGAGGAGCAGGAGAACCTCCCTTGCCCTGCTGGCTCTGCTCCTCTTTGTACCCACCAGCCCATTGGGCTGCCTGGCCACAGGGGCATGGTGGTGAACTCCTTGTCCCCCAGCACTTCCAGCTCCTTCTCCATGGAGCTGCCTCCCAGCAGCTCAGCCCTCACCTGTACTGCTGCAGGGACTTCTTGATGCCCAGGTGCAGGACCCTGCACTTGCCGTGGCTGAGCTCCATGGTTCTGCCCTACCCAACCCTTCCACAAGTAGTGTCTGCTGAATGGTGCAGTTGTGGCTACTACACTACTACCTGTTACTGCTCTTACTTGCTGGCATTGCTGTATGTGCCCACTGCCACACTGCCCTCAGCCCACCGCCACACTGCCCTCAGCCCTGCAGGGACAGGTCTCCCTCTGTGCAGGCAGGGAAGGCAAACGCTGAAGGTGTTGCCGTGGTGTCCCTGCAGCCACTCCTGTGCCCTCCCATCCAGCCATGCCCAGCCCTGGTGACTTTTTCCTCGTTAAGAAGTGGATGCCCTGGTGGTGACCCCCACTAAGCGTTCACTAAGACAATGAGTTGTGATTACGGAGGAGGGATGGTGTCGGAGGGTGAGGGTGCCTCAGGGTGTTGCCCTTGCTGAAGGGCATCTCCAGGAGCTGTGTTGATGGACAGAGCTCTCCTTCAGAAGCAGGAGCTGGTGGACAGGAGCAGAAGGTGGCTCTGTGCTGCTGTGTGCAGCCTCTGTTCAATCTCTGGGGGAACTGCTGGGCTGGGTGGGTTGGGGTTTTTTGTTGTTTTTTGGGGGTTTTCCCCCCCCTCTTTTTTTTGGCTCTTTTCCCCCTCTGAATAAAGTTCTTTCTGCTCAGCCCAGCTCCTGGCAGCAGGCAGCAGACAAAGATGAGCTGTGTCGGGGCTGCTGCCAGGAAACTCCACGTGTGCAGCCCCATGAAAAAGGCTCTTGTGAGGGACGTGCTGCTGGACCTGGCTCCTGTGGGGACAGCTTCAGGGGCTGCCCGGGAGGAGGGGGGGCCGTGCTGGGGAGAGTGGGAGGGCACCTTGGAAAGCCTCCAACCGGCCCTGGGTGGGTGGCAGGGATAAAACCTCCTAGTTCATGGGCAAGCAGCCAAAGGAAGGAGGAGAGGTGGTGACGGTGTTCAACTCTGAGAGGGAGATTTAGACCAGGGAGGAGGAGGAGATTTTTCTTGCTGAAGGTGGTGAGACTCTGGCCCAGGTTGTTCAGCGAGGTGGGAGATGCTCCAGAACCATTTCCTGTGTTGCAGTGATATGCTGTGCCCTCCCCTCCCCTTCCCCTTCTTTTGGTTTTTTCTATCCCTGCCCCTCCTTCTGCCCTTTCTCAGAGCTGTGTGTTCTTGCAGGCAGTGGAGTACCAGGGCTGGGCAGACATGCTCTTCCTCCTGCAGTTCACACTGTCCTGTGTGATGGGGTAAGCATCTGTGCTGCTGAGCTGGGGGCTGCCCTCCTCTGAGGACCAAAGGGTGCATGCAGCAGAGGTCCTCAGCAGGGCCAGAGCAGGGATCATCCCCCTGCACTCAGCACTGGTGAGGCCACACCAGTGGAGCAGGTCCAGAGGAGGGCACCAAAGGTGGGGGAGGATCTGGAGAACAGGGCTGGGGAGGAGCAGCTGAGGGAGCTGGGGGTGTGCAGCCTGGAGAAGAGGAGGCTGAGGGCAGAGCTCATTGCTCTCTACAACTCTCTGAGGGGAGGCTGGAACCAGGTGGGATTGGGCTCTTCTCCCTGGGAGCAAGTGATAGGAGAAGAGGAGAGAGCCTCAGGTTGCCCTAGGGGAAGTTTGGGTTGGACAAGAAGAACAATTTCATCCCCTTGATGGTTGTCAAGGCCTGCCCCAGGCTGCCCAGGGCAGTGGGGGAGTCCTCATCCCTGGAGTGGTTTCAAAGCCCTGTGGCTGTGGTGCTGAGGACTCTGAGTAGTGAGCTGGCACCTGGCACCCTGCCCTGGGGCTAGCAGCTGGACTCTGATCTTCGAGGTCTCTTCCACCCAAAGCAGTTGAGAGATTTTGGTGGCTGGAGCAGGTCTGACTCAAAGCTCTCAACACAAAGTCCTTGTGCCTGGCATGGACACCACTCCCAGGAGCTGTGGCAGGTTGGCAATGACTTCCTACCCTTCCTCAGGGCAGGTTTAGCCAAGAGGGGAGTGGTAGGGGTCGAGCTCTAGAGAAGGAGGTCAGCAGGGAAAGGCTTTGGCCGTGCCGTGCGCTGCAGCCTGCTGTCTCTCTTCCTCCCCAGGTTTATTCTGATGTACTCCACTGTTCTTTGCACTCAGTATAACTCTGCTCTTACAACTACAATAGTTGGCTGCATTAAGGTAAGTGGTTCCTCAGCTTCTTCCCAGGACTGCCTCTCTCCACAGCTGTTGGTGCAGAGGACACTGCCTGGCACTGTGGCTTGCAGCACTCCGTGTCTCCTAGGTCCTTCTGTAGCTGTCTGGGGGGTGTGGGCAGGATGCTGCTGCCTGCAGGGGTTATGCCAACAGCAGCTGTGGACACCTTGAATCACAGAACCCCTCCTGGTTGGAAGACCTCCAAATCACTGAGCCCAAGCACAACCTGGAGCCTCTCCTGTACACAAGTGTTAGGCCACATCCCTTAACTCCTCATCCCAATGTCTTTTAGACACCTCCAGGGACTGCATCTCCACCAGCAACCCCCCAGCACCTCGTTGCCCCCAACTCTGTGGTGATGTCTCCTCTACATGGGCTTGGGATGGGCAGGACAGAAGTTGTGAAGCTTCAGCTGTGTTCTGCATGGAGGGGAGGACAATCCCAGTGGGATTAGTTGCTATTTATTATAGAGATTTTGGGTGTTTTTCTTTAGTTGCTGTTTGGGAGTTGAGAGATGCTCTGTGCATGGCTGCATGGTTTGACCTGCTTTAGCTGGAGGTGTCCCTGCTCACTGCAGGGGGGTTGGACAAGTTGACCTTTGAAGGGTCCTTCCCAACCTGATGCAATCTATGAATCAGTGAGTGCAGCAGACAACCCAGAAACAGCCACCAGGCTCTGCAGTGGTCAGGCACTGGAGCAGGCTGCCCAGGGGGTGCTGGAATCACCACCCCTGGAGCTGCTCAAGCAATGTGTGGCCATGGCACTGCGAGCCGTGGTGGTGCTGCCTTGAAGTTTGGACTTGGTCTTAAAGTTCTTCTCCAACCAAACAGTTCTGTGACTCTAGGTCACCTCAACAGCAAAAATAGGTCCACGTGGGTGTTACTCTGGGGTTCAGTGGCCAAGGCTCATCTGAAGCTGAGGGGGCAACCAAAGCCTCCCCCAGGAGCACTTCTTAACAGCTCTAAAAGTGCCCATTTTGAGACCAGCATTGCCCTCACCTCCCAGTTCCACACTGTCTGCACCTGGGGTTTGCCACTTCCATCTTGTTGCTGTTAAGCACTTCTCTAGAAGTGCAGGACTTTTGTGCTCCTCAACTCTTCTTCCTTTGCAGAATATTTTAATAACCTATATTGGGATGTTTTTTGGAGGAGACTATATTTTTACATGGACAAACTTCATTGGCCTAAACATCAGGTAAGGGCAGCATCGGGTCCTGGCAGCCTTGATTTGATTCAGAATTGCAGTGAAACTGAAGTGCTTTGGCTGCTTCTGCCCACAACAGCCTCCTGGGTTTGGCATCTGTGCCTCAGCTGAAGGGCTGGTGTGGTGCTGAGCCACCTCTTGTAGCCCAGGATGAGCAGCCTGAGGACATGCTTGGGGTGTTTGAGAGCCAGGAGAACTCCTGAACGTGTTTTAGAAGCTCAGAGTTTTGTACCCAAATCTCAGAGTGGTTTGGGTTGGGAGGGACCTTCAGGACCACCTAGTTTGAACCCCCTGCTGTGGGCAGGGAGCACCTTGCACCAGAGCAGGTTGCTCAAAGCTTTGTTCAACTTGAGCTATAATTAAGGTAGGAAAAGAAGTGGGGAGAGGTTGGGTTGCTTCAGCTGATAACTTCAGCAGAGCTTTCAGAAGAGTCTTTCTGCTCTGGGGTGTGTTTGTGCTGTGGGAAGTCTTCCTGTTCTTCTGGCCTTCAGCAGGATCCCTCCAGTGATGGAGCAGGTCCAGCACTAGGCTAAGCAAGGCAAACCAAACCAATCATCTGATGATAGAAGGAGAACAGAGAACTTTTCCTGCAGCCTGATGCTTACAGCACATTGCTGCCTGTTGACACATCCCTGACTGCTACTTCTTGGCAGCTGCCCAGGGCAGCTCTCTGTGACTCATGAAGGTGCTCATGGAAAAGGCAGCTTCAGCTGGTGCAAAATCCACCAGGTCAAGGGAGGGGATTCTGCTCAGACCCCCCTGCAGTGCTGGGGCCATCTCTGGAGTCTGCAGCACAGCACAGACAGGGACCTGTTGGAGCAGAGCCAGAGGAGACCACAGCAGTGCTGGGAGGGCTGGAAGGGCTCTGCTGGGAGGCCAGGCTGAGAGTTGGGAGTGTTCAGCCTGCAGAAGAGAAGGCTCCAGGGAGGCCTTAGAGCTGCCCTCCAGTAGCTGGAGAGGGCCTGTGGTGGTAGGGCAAGGAAACAATGGTTTGAAACTTGAGCAGGGGAGGTTTAGATTGGTCACTGGAAAGAGGTTGTTCGCTGTGAGGGTGGTGAGGCACTGACACAGGTTGCCCAGAGAGGTTGTGGAGGCTCCCAGCCTGATGTGCAAGGCCAGTCTGGATGGGGCCTTGAGCATGCCGGGCTGGTGGGAGGTGTCCCTGCCCAGGGCAGGGAGCTCGGAACTGGATGACCTCCGAGGTCCCTTCCAACCCCACCCATCCTGTGATCATCTTGGTGGGGGTTACCAGTGGGAATTTCTGTCGTGGGAGGAAGTGGTGAGTTGTGTGGGCCTGCTGTGGGCTGTGCCAGTCTCACTGCCACCCTTCTCGTGCAGTATTGCTGGAAGCTTGGTGTACTCCTACATCACCTTCACCGAGGAGCAGCTCAACAAGCAGTCCGAGCCTGGCATCAAGATGGACATCAAAGGCAAGAGCTCAGTGTGACCACCCAGAAGCCTTTGTTGTTGTTGTTGGTTTTGGGTGGGGTTTTTTGGAAGCAACCCATTTCTGTTCAGCTGATCCACGGGCAGAAGGTGGGCAAGAATCAGAGGGCTCCTGCCATGGAGTGCTGCCGACGCTCTTGATTTGCACAACTGTGATTGCTGCCTTGACAGATGATTGGGACAGGGACTGACTGCGTGGGGAAGAAGACCTCTAATTAGGTCTGATCATGAGGGATTTCTGATCACGCTGAGATTTGGCCACCAGTGGTGTGTCCACGCTGGAATGCTGGAGGGCTCCGGAGGCTGCGAGCCTGGAGGTGTTCCAAGCCAGGCTGGATGTGGCTCGGAGCAGTCTGCTCTAGTAGAAGGTGCCCTTACCCGTGGCAGGGGCTGGCATGAGATGGTCTCCAAGGTCTCTTCCAAGCCAGCTCAGTCTGTGGTGCTGGCTGTGCCATCCTTGGCTGCGTCTCAGCTTGGTGCAGCTGTGGGTGGGTGTTGGGCTGACTCTGCTCCATGTGTCCCCCAGCCTGGTCCCTTTGGCACACACTGCTGCAGGAAGGTGAGACCATGGTGCTGGGCATGACTCCTGCCCTGAGGGCAGTGGAGCAGAGGGGAGCTGCACCATTGCAGCCTGGGCCCCCAGCAGAGCCACTCCTGCAAGGCTGGACTTGATCTTGGAGGTCTTCTCCAGCTGAAGCAATTCTGGATTGGACCAAAACCTTCTTGTGGAATGCACAATGCCCTCAGCACTTCCTGCCTCCTGGTTGGTTTGGGGGCTCTTCCTGCTCTGCTAATCCACTTTTCAGGCTGCCTTTGCCCTTCTAAGAGCCCTGTAAACATTCTCCCCTCACCCCCTTCCCAGCCTGAGATTGCAAGGCTCAGGGATGTTCCCACCATGCCACCTGTGAGCTCGGCAGGGTCACAGCCTCTCAAACCAGCCCAGGGTGGGTTTGGGACTGCTGCTGGCTGTGCTGGGGCTGGCCCTGGTGCAGGGACTCTTTGCATCCAACAGGGAGTTGTGTGGGGTCTGCAGGGAGCTGGCCTTGTCCCACCTCTTTGCTCAGCTGCCACAGCTGCCCCTCCAGCCCCCTTCCCACCCATCCTGGGACCTTGTTTGGGGGGACTGGTGGGGGTGGGTGGCTCTGTGGGTTACTGCCACCTGTCCCCACAGCCGTGTATGTGCCCACACTGCAGCACCAGCACCTTCAGCCAAGCCATGTCCTGCAGGTGATGCTTTTGGATGCCCTCTGTCTTCTTCAGCTGGTGACCCATGAAGAGAATGGGACTTTTTAAACTCCTTTGGGCAGTGTTAAGTGGTTTCTATTTCATTTTTTAGAGGTTGTTTTACACAGCACCACAGCACTTCTTTTCTAGCTGCCTCCTTGATGAGTTAAAAAGAATTGTTTCTAAGTTTGGGTTAAAGCCCCCCACCATTGGGTAAGACTGGTGTGTATGAGGGGTGCTTGTATGCTTTTGGTAGCCAGGGAGAGCAGCTTCTCTGGGCAGCATGGCACCTCCAGCAGCTGGGGCTGGTGGGAGGGCTCCCTGCCTGTGGCGAGGGGTTGGAACTGGGTGATCTTGAAGGTCCTTTCCAAGTTGACCCAGTCCCTGCTTCTGGAAGGTGTTTGCTGCCAAGGGACCTTGTCCTTGGAGAAGCTGTACTTGGTGTGGAGCTTCACACCTGGTGGTTCTCTGCCTGATGGAGAATGGCTGTAGTGGTGCCAGTAAAGGTGTGGAGCAGATCTGCCAGCCCCTGCTCCAGGAACCCCAACCCTGGAGTCATTCAGGCTGAGTGTGCTGGAGCTGGAGGGCTCTGTGCTGCAGTTGGGGTTCTCCATGCTGGAGCTGAGCTCTGCCCTGCTCAGGAGCTCCCTTTTAGGAGCAAGGGGATGCTGGAGAGGATTGGTGTGGTTATTGCAGCAGCAAGGTGGCTCCTGGAGCAGCCCTTCTGTGGGACTCCCCTCTCCAAGGGCAGAATTGGACAGAAATGCTTCCTTGATCCTTTCCAGCTCCCCAAATTCCAGCCCAGCCTCATTCAGCAACCAGCAGGAGAGGATTTTTTTTCCTGCTGGATGCAGTGCAGAGGACCCAGTGCTGCTCCCACCTCAGCTCCAGCTGAAGTTACAGCTCCCAACAATTGCACTGTGCTGGAGCTGGCAGATCCCACCCCTGCCCCAGGCTCCCACCACCCCTTCCCTGCCTGTTGGCACCACCCCAACCCCTGCCCCTCAGCCAGGGGTTTGTGAAGGGCTTTGGTGCTTGCAGCCAGGGTGGTGACTCCTTGCCCAAAGTGTGGCAGGGTTTGGGGGTGACTGCTGGGTAGATTTGTACAATTTGGGGGTGGGTTTGGTTTGGGTTTGGTGGGTTTGGGTTTGTTTTTTTAGTCCAAACAGTGAACTATTTTTAAAGCTGGTTTGTAAGTGCTGGGCTCTGGCTGGTGGTGTGTAGGCAGTGGGAAAGCCAAGAGAGCTCCTACAGCAGTATTTTTTATGCTATTAACCAACTGAAATCTTTTCTATATAGAATCTATTTACAAAAAAAATAAAAAATGAGTGTCTTAGTGATTCCAAGGGGTGCCCCTCTCTACCTGAATGTATGGCAGGCTTTGGGTGGCAGCCAGTGGTGACAGCAAGAAGAATTTCATGTGCCTATGATGTATTTTTCTACTGGCTTCAAATAAAACCAATGAACTTCCCTCCTCCTACCTTGTCTGTTCTCACCTCTGCCAAGAGCTGGGCCTCAAGACCCCTAGAGCCAGAGGGGAAGCCTGGAGCTGGTGGAGCTGCTGGGCTGCAGCAGGGTTGGTGTCCCTGGGGCTGCACTACAAGGAGGGCAGCAAAGTGCTGGCTCAACACTGGGCCTGCTTCTCTTTAATCTCTTTGTGGCTGAGGAGGTTGAGGCACCCTCGGTTTGCAGGTGACACTAAGCTGGGGGCCAGTGTGCATCTGCTGGAGGGTAGAGAGGCTTCTGCAGGGCCTGGCAGGGCTGGGGCCAGTGGGATGAGGTTCAACAAGGCCAAGGGCTGGGTGCTGCACTTGGGTCACTGCAAGCCCAGGAAGGCTCCAGAGTGGCTGGGATGTGCCCAGCAGAGAAAGCCCTGGGGCCCTTGGCTGACTGGCTGAAGGGGAAGCAGTGTGGGGGCAGGTGCCCAGGAGGTCTGTGATGGTCCCTGCTGGTGCTCCACCAATGTGCAAAGGCACTGCTGAGCCAGAGCCCACTCGACCAGCACAGCACCCAGAGCAGCACCCTGCAGCACCACCTCAGCTGCAAGACTGGGCTTACCCTGCCTGTGGTTTGGGAAGACAGAGACCTGTAGGACTGGGACCAGAGGAGGCCACAGCACTGCTGGGAGGGCTGGAAGGGCTCTGCTGGGAGGCCAGGCTGAGAGCTGGGGAGCTCCGACCTGGCACAGGTGCCAGGGAGACCTTCTGGTGGCCTTGCAGTGCTTAAAGGGACTGGGCAGGAAGCTGGGGAGAAACAGGGCCTGCTGTGATGGTCTGACCTCAAAGAGGGAGGTTCAGGGTGGAGAGAAGGGAGAAATGTTTGGCACTGAGGCTGCTCGAGCCTGGCCCAGGCTGCCCAGAGAGGTGGTAGCTGCCCCATCCCTGGCACCCCTGCAGGTCAGGCTGTCTGGGGCTCTGAGCAGCCTGCTGTGGCTGCAGCTGTCCCTGCTGGCTGCAGGGGGGCTGGGACTAGGTGGACCTTTAAGGGTCCCTTCCCACCCATACCAGCCTGGTAACAATTAAGCAGGGGGTTGTAAGCCATGGCAAACTCCACACCACCCTCCCCTCCCCCTGGCAGCCCCAAACTCACTCTCCACCCCCCCACACACACACTTCTTTTTTTTTTTTGACTCCTGTTCCCCCTGTTTTGAGGAAAGAAAACTCAGGAATGGTTTTTCTGCAGCCAGAAATGTTTACAAAAATATTTTAATAAGCTTTTTTTTGTTTGTTTCAGCATTGCAGACAGGGAAGGGGTTGGGGGGGTGGGGAATAAGAGACAGGAGTTACTAACAGTGCAAAATTACTATGTGTGGAAAAAAAAAGGTATAAAACTAATCTGTACATTTTCTGTGTGGTTGGGGTTTGGGTTTTATTCTGCATCGCCTTTAACCCTTCAGAAAGCCCAACGAGGAGTTCCTCACTCTGAGGGACTGGATTCTCTGTTCTGAACTCTTCAAGCACCTCATGAATCCAGAACCCACACACCAGGACAGTGCTTGGAAATGATAAAAGAAAAACACAGAAAAAGACCAGAGCCAGGTGTCAGTGTGTGAGTAGTTTGTGGTGATCTCAGCACAGCCTGGAAGCACCTGCAAACCTGTGCTGGAGGCTTTGAAAACAACACCAAAGTTAGGCTGAATTGTAGGATTATTCCTTGTTAAATAGCTTTAGTAGTGCAATGACTGCTCAAGTGCTAGTGGAAGAACAAGACCCCCAAAGTGTTGTGTGAAACAGCAAGAAAATGCCATGAGAGTTAAGTCTTGAAGGTCTAGCTGAGGGTTACTCAGTTGCTGGGTTATGGAATGTTAAGGTCTAAGTGTCACCAAAAAACAAAACAAAAAACAAAAGCCAAAAATAAAACCCAAAGCAACCTTCCTGAAGATTTACACAGTGCTGAATTTCACACACAAGCCTGAGACAGTTCACTTAGAAAGGTTCCTGCAAGGTTTGGGCAATGACTTTCATCCTCCAAAAGTAAAGCAAAGCATCAAAATCAAGTTGGAAGTTGGACTCTAGTGGGGAAAGACTCTTCAAGCCCCAGCCTGGACCCCTCAGCTGTGGTGGTTTGGGTTAATAAAGCAGCTGGTCAAATGAACAGCAACTCAGCCACTCAATCACTGCAGGTGGTGCATATGCAGGCCTCACTGAAGGGCCTCTCCACTGGCAGTCAGCTCCTACCCATCAGCTGGATGGGCAGGAGACCACAGACTCAGGGTGGGTTGGGTTGGAAGGGACCTTAAAGCTCATCTGGTTCCAAGCTCCCTGCCATGGGCAGGGACACCTCCCACCAGCCCAGGCTGCTCAAGGCCTCATCCAGCCTGGCCTGGAACACCTCCAGGGAGGGAGCAGCCACAGCCTCCCTGGGCAGCCTGTGCCAGTGTCTTACCACCCTCACTGCAAACAACTTCTTCATTCCTGGGACCAGCAGGTTAAGAGACTCCAGTGACTCTTCCTGGCCAGGGAGCCAGGCTGGAGCCAGAGTATTTGGTTGGACTTGATCTCAAAGGTCTTTTCCAGCCAGAATGATTCCATGATCCAAAGTCCAAGTGCAGGTAGGTGAAGAGGAAAACAAAGCCAAACTCTTGAGCGGTTGCTTGGTTGGTTTTGGTTTTTTTTCCCCAGGTGGAGACATTAATTGCAGAGCATAGAGTGAAATTTGGAACCAGAACTGTCAAAACTCATCAAATGGTCCATCAGAGGGCTAAGAGCCCTCCTGTGAGCCACAGCATGAGCAGCTCAGATGAGAGATGACACAAAGGAACAATTTCTTTCCTATTTCTCAACTAAGGAGAAGGTTAGTTGTGCCCCAAACCAAACTGAAGCAAAACACTGCTGCTAAAAAGTGATTCCATGGATGAACAGCCCTGCTCCAACTTCCAGATGAGGCTGGTGGGATGGTGAGCATCATCCCTCAGCACTTCTTGACAAAGCACTTCCATTTCCTGCACTTTTAATCTTAAAAGCTTCTCTTTGCCATGGGCACTTTGACACACAGACCTCTAGACACACAGATGTAGGCAGCTGAAGCTGCTGTGCCAAGCCTGGGGGATGCTTCTGCTCTCACTCAAATAACTAAGCCATGTAATGTCCACAAGCCTCCAGCCACCCTCCACTAGGCTCCAGCCACCCTCTGCTATTTCCCAGATATTTCCCATTATTTTCCACCCTCCAACAGCTTCCAGACACCCTCTGCTATTTCCCAGCTACTTCCCATTAGTTCCCAGACATCCTCCACTGGTTTCCAGGCGTTTTCCACTAGTTCCAGACATCCTCTGCTGTTCTCCAGATACCTTCCACTACTTCCCAGACATCCCCACTAGCTTCTAGACATCCTCCACTAGTTCCCAGGTATTTTCCATTCATTTTCCAGACACTCTCTGCCCATTTTCCAGGTATTTTCCATTCATTCTCAGGCATCCTTTACTAGTTTCCAGGCATCCTCCACTAGCTTCAGAATCCTCCATTAGTTCCCAGACATCCTCCATTAGTTTCCAGACATCCTCCATTAGTTCCCAGACATCCTCCATTAGTTCCCAGACATCCTCCTCTAGTTCCCAGACATCCTCCACTAGTTCCCAGACATCCTCCTCTAGTTCCCAGACATCCTCCATTAGTTCCCAGATATCCTCCTCTAGTTCCCAGACATCCTCCACTAGTTCCCAAACATCCTCCTCTAGTTCCCAGACATCCTCCATTAGTTCCCAGACATCCTCTAGTTCCCAGACATCCTCCACTAGTTCCCAAACATCCTCCTCTAGTTCCCAGACATCCTCCACCAGTTTCCAGAATCCTCCACTCATTTCCATCCAAGCTTCCCTAGTTTTCAGGCACCCAAACTCGTGCAGACAGCTCCCCAGCTGCTACAGCCAGCCTCACCTGCCTGCTTTGTTCCTGCCCTTGGTGAAAGGTAGGAGCTGACAGAGTGGCAAGAACTCAGTGGCTAATCCACCACCTTGATCTTTAGGGAAAAAAAAAAAGCCCAAACCTCAAACACAGCTGAAATTTTAGCTGGGCTGAACCTAAAAAAAAAGAAGCCTAACAAAAGCAAGAGAGAAAATCAATCTGTGCAAGGCAAGTGGCATGCTGAAGTTAATCCTGGTTTGGTTTTCCATTCAGCATCACTACTTGCTCTAAAAGCAAGGAAAAAGGAAAAGAATAAATCACCTTTTGAAAAGAAAAAAAAAAAAAAAAGCACTTTCCAACCAGTCCTGATGTTAACTGTTGAACTGCTTTCAGAAGGTGATGTTTGGTGACTAAAAAGCAAATTTTAAGTCAATTGGTTTGGTTTGAGGGGCTGGGGAAGGGGTGGGGGGGGAAGGGAGGTGTTGGGTTTTGTGATGGTTGGGGTTTTTTTTGTTCTTTTTTTTTTTTTTTTTTTTNGGTTTTTTTTTTTTTCCTTTTTTTCCTTAGAAAAGACTTCAGCAAAATAAAAGGAAGCTGACATTAAACTCCAGATACCAACTCTCTCATAAAAGTTTACCAACTGTACAAGTTAAGAAAATTACACAAGCGTTTTGTTTCTTCTNAATACAGAATGTATTTCTTTAGCCCAGATAAAGAATATGGAAAAAAAAGACATCATTGATGTCAACAATTTTACATAGACAAACCTGACCTGGTTTATTTTAGTTACCTTTTCTTTTCTTGTTGTTGCTTTGTTTTTAAACTTATATATATATATATATATATAAAAATAGTTGTGCTCATAACTTTCAGGATTCAGAAGGGTTCCTTAAGTAATCACAGAGGGTTGGGGTTTGGGGGGAGGTGACACTTTTGCCTCTGGCTCTCCCTGCTCTGCTGGGTGTTGTGGCAATCTTGCCTGCCCGCTCCCTGCAACGCCTGAGCCAGCTGCCCTGCTACAGACAGGATGGGTTTGTTCACTTGCACAAGGCCTCAAAAAAGCCAAAATAAAACAAAAAAGTTAAAAAAGGTCTTTTTGCACAATGTTAACTGCTTCACCTGGGAGGGTTTTTGTTTCTCACACTGATTTTTTAAGAACCTGGAGAGTCCCTGTCTGAGAAACACGGTTTTGGGGTTTTTTTTGTTGGGTTTGTTGCTTGTTTTTTCCCTCCTGCTGCTTTTTCAGCACTGAAAACCACCAAATGGTCAGATTTTTAAGAGCCAACTAGAAGGTATCAGGGGAAAAAAAATAAACATCTATACATTTCTCTCTATATGTACCTGGGGCAGGTTGGTTCTATGGAACTGGATTTGGTTTGGTTTTTTTTTGGTAAGGTAACCCATCAACCCTGAAAATTTCAGACACCCCAACATTTACTCCAGGGAATAAAAATCAGCTGCTTGGAACTCAGTCATCCAAAGTTTCTAGTCCTTCAAGCTTCCCGTGGGAGTTTGCCTCTTGGAAGAACTCTGAAGCCCCTGGGCTCTCTTTCCCACTGCTGTTAATCCTTCTTCTTTTCAGAGGTCTCTCGTTTTTTTCTTCCGCGTCGTTTTCGCCCCTCGAAGCCGGACGAGCAAGTTTCGGGTCGGTGCCAAGGCCTTCAGTCTCATACCCATTGGTATCCAGATCTGTGTGAGGTGTTTTCTTGCCACTGCTAGGTCCATTGACGTGCAACCCTTCCACTTTTGCTTCATCTTTGTTTGGTAGCTCCCCAGGCCCGTTGGCAGACAGCCCTGTGTTACAGAGACATGGTCGCGTCAGGGCAGGACCAAGGACACGACAACCTGCGGCAGCTCAAGGGGCAGAAGTTTCAGTGCCACTCAACAAAAACAAAGCCAACCCTGCTCTTGGTGCCCTCACTGTGGGTCATACAGATGAGAGCCTTGCCACCGTGGGCTTCATGGAAGCCCTGACCAGCAGCAGCAGCAGCAGCAGCCAAGAAAGACATCCTGGAACCCCACACCTGCACAAGTTCCAGCTGCAAGTGGAACTTGGAACCAGGGCCGGTTCTGGAGCTCCTCCCACTTGGTTTTTGTAACCAGATTAAGGCCCCAGGCTCCTTCCACTTGCTACCACTCTCACTCCAGATCCCTGCTGTTCCTTGCTTTGGAGGTTTTCTTCCTCCAGCAGCAGGCAAGTCCTTCCTCTTCTCCCATTACTGACTTCCCCAGTGTTCCTGAGACAAGCACTACAGAAGCTACACAACAGCCCAGCTGCCATTTCAATTGTCTCCCATCCCAGCTGTTTCTCATCCCAGTTGTTTCCCATGCCTGTCGTTCCCCACCCCAGTTGTTCCCAAACTCATTTTGTTTCCCGTCTCACTGAGCCCTCCCATCCTGCTTGTTTTGCATCTCAGCTGTTTCCACCTCCCTGAGACTTCCCATCTGAGAGTCCCAAGCTGTTTGGTACTCCTCACACACTTAGCACACCTACAGTAGCCTGGAGAAGACGAGAACAGACAGATGATCTGGAAATGGAAGCTTCTGGAGGACACTGACCTTCAGGATGTGCCCCCTGGCTAACCACAACCCTCTTTGTCTAAAAGCTGCATCACTGCTGACACCTTGGGAGATTTTTACAACTCCAGCTGGCTCTTTGGGCTCATCAGCAGTGCTGAAGTGGTGACTGCTGAGGAGGGGGAGGCAAGGACTCACCGTTCTGATTGCTGCTGCTGGTGGTGCTGTCTTCCCTTTCCGACTGGCTGGCGCTGCTGTTGGAGGCTGTTGGAGGCGGGGACGGAGCCCTGCTGGAGGCAGCACTTTCACTTTCGTCCAGCAGTCGGTCCATGTAATCCCTAGATCACAGGAAGAGCAGGCTCAGCATCACCTCGGCTCCCTGCACGTGCTGCAAGTGCCAGCCACCCACGGCCAGCAATGCAGAGACCTTCTGCAACCACAACAGCTTTGGGACCGAGGGAGGGGAGTCTGTGTGCCCTCTGCTCTGCTCTTCTGAGACCCCACCTGGAGTACTGCATCCAGCTCTGGAGTCACCAACACAAGGAGGACATGGAACTGCTGGAGGGTCCAGATGAGGCCACAAAGATGGTCAGGGGGCTGCAGAACCTCCCCTAAGGGGACAGGCTGAGAGAGTTTGGG
Organism: Eubucco bourcierii; assembly: GCA_013396675.1. Lineage (NCBI taxonomy): Eukaryota > Metazoa > Chordata > Aves > Piciformes > Ramphastidae > Eubucco > Eubucco bourcierii. The sequence goes on along the minus strand of VWZE01001249.1, from coordinate 174,243 downwards.
TGTTCAGCTCGGAGAAAAGGAGGCTCTGGGGAGACCTTAGAGCGGCCCTGAAGGGAACCAAGAGGCAGGCTGGGGAGGGGCTGTTTAGAAGGGCCTGTGGTGCCAGGGCTAGGGGCAATGGCCTGAAACTGCAGCAGGGCAGACTTAGGTTGGACATCAGGAGGAAGTCCTGCACAACGAGGCTGGCGAAATACCGGAACAGGCTGCCCAGGGGCACAGTTGAGGCCACATCCTTGAGACACTCAAGGCCAAACTTGATGTGAGCATGGGCAGCCTGATCTAGTTAGAGGTGTCCCTGCTGACTGCCAGGGATGACCTCGGAGGGTGTGCTGGTTTGAGGCTAACAGGAATATTTTAATAGAGAAAATTATATTCCAGGCTGAGAAAAGCAAACAATGGTGGTGCCTACTTCACCCATAGGCTTGCTGATACGTTTAAAAATGCAAAACAAAGAGAAGCCACTTGGGCTTGCAGACACTCTGGGGCTGTCCAGCAACTTCTGGCCTCCTCTCTGCTGAGTAACCTCACTAACCACTTTGCTTCTAACCCCCACCCCAGATGATCCTCCAAGCTCACCTTGTGTGTAAGGCAAACCTTGGGGTAAGGTACAGGGGTGGGGAGAAGGTGGAAGGGTGGTTGGGAGCCCCTCCTGGGGTCTCTGATTTCTGGGAGGGGAGTTGTGTTGCTGTATTCCCTTTAGCTTGTCTATGTCTGTAACTATTCCTGTCTGTTGTGTCAATCTCTGCTGTACATTGTGCTGAGCTGTAAACAGAGCTTCAGGCCTTAACTTCCAGCCGGCTGAGTCTAGCCTGGGGGATTCTACAGAGTGTGGGGGGCAGGGAACTCCCAAACCATCGCAGAGGGTCCCTTCCAACCCGCTGCAGTCTGTGCCTCTGTGTGGGCTGACCCGGCTGGATTTGAGCTGAGAACAGAGGAATGCATAGGAGTACGCCAGGGGGAAGAAAGGCTGAAACAAGGGGGAGGCTACAGCATGGTGCCCAGGCTGCAGGGGCAGGCAGCAGCGCCACAGGGGCAGGAGGCAGCGCCACAGGGGCAGGGGGCAGCGCCGCAGGGGCAGGCGGCAGTGCCGCAGGGACAGGNCCTTAACTTCCAGCCGGCTGAGTCTAGCCTGGGGGATTCTACAGAGTGTGGGGGGCAGGGAACTCCCAAACCATCGCAGAGGGTCCCTTCCAACCCGCTGCAGTCTGTGCCTCTGTGTGGGCTGACCCTGCTGGATTT
>VWZE01001249.1:143823-164570 GCA_013396675.1 Eubucco bourcierii | reverse complement strand
CAGGATCTGAAGGGGGCTCCAGGAGGGCTGGGGAGGGACTACTGACAAGGGCTTGGAATGGTAGGACAAGGGGAATGGGTTTGAAGTGTCAGAGGGGAGACTGAAACTGGATGTTAGGCTCCCTTCAGATACTGGAAGGCTACTCTAAGGTCTCCTTGAAGCCTTCTCCTCTCCAGGCTGAATCTTTCTTTTCCCTCCCTAAGGCTGAAGCTGATGGTAAGTGCAGGATCAGGATGAACTCTAGTCTGAGGTGCTGGAGCTGCTTTACTTTGCAATACAGCTGGGGAAGGGTCTGTAGAACAGGGCTGGGGAGGAGCAGCTGAGGGAGTTGGGGTGCTCAGCCTGGAGAAAAAGAAGCAAGGAGAGACCTTCTGGCTCTCTGCAACTCCCTGAAAGGAGGCTGGACTCAGGTGGGGGTTAGGCTCTTCTCCCTAGTATCAGGTTATAGGAGAAGAGGAAATGGCCTGAAATTGTACTGGGGGAGGATCAGGTTGGACATGAGGAACAATTTCCTTGCTGCCAGAGTGATCAGGCATTGGCACAGGCTGCCCAGGATGGTGCTGGAGTCACCATCCCTGGAGCTGTTCAAGAAAGCTGTGGGCATGGCAGGTGGGGACACGGTTTGGTGGCCATGGTGGTGCTGGGTTGAGGGTTGGACTCTGTGATCTTTTCCAACCCAAATAATGCTATGATTCTATCATCAATCCAATCTTTTCCATCTCCCCAGCAGCAAAGTCTCACCTTTTTCATTCTCTTTGTACTTGCAGGTGCCAGCTGGAATTTCAGCCTGGAACATTGAGCCCACCATGATTTCCTGTTTCAAAACAACAGAAAGAAGTTGAGAAAGCACAGCCCTGATGGGTTTTGTTCACAGCTAAAAGCATGACCACATCTTTTTGAGCCTTTTCTCACCCCTCACAAACATTCACTGTTCAAAAATCTAAAAATACAGCTAAGAGGCACTGTATGGAAATGGATTTTTTTAACTATGTAGGGAGGTTTTTTAACACTTTGTATGATCAAAATGGTATTCCTGGGGAAAAAATGGATCTAAAGAGCTCAGAGTTACTAGGTAACAGATTATTATTCATGGAACACAAGAATTTTTTGAACAGCCCTTGCTATTTACCTTTTTCCAGTCTTCTGAGGGGATGTAATCTTCATCTTCTTCAGATTCCTCTTCTATTTCACTGTCTGCAAGGAAGCATTGCCACAAAATAAGCTGTGATGGGGCCTGTGCATGCCAACCTCCACCAAAGCAGGCTGAGTGAGGAGGGCTGAGGACAGCAGAATGACCAGGGGCAAACATAAGCCCAACCTCTCACACCACCAGGCCTGGCTCTGCCTCATGGCCACCTCATCTAGGACCACCCAAGGGCAGAAGGCAGTTTCTGTGACATCAAATCTTCCAATACTGAGAGCCTCAAAAAATGTCCCAATGCTCACAGTGAGGCTGGACTAAGGCACACAGTAGGCTCTGGAAGGCAGGGCACAAATTAAGTCTTCATTCCTGGAATGGTTTGGCTTGGAAGGGACCTTCAAGATCATCCAGTTCCAGTCCCCCTGCCATGGGCTGGGACACCTTCCACTCAACCAGGCTGCTCAAGGCCTCATCTAACCTGGGCTTGCACGTTTCCAGGGTTAGGTGTCCACTTCCAGCCTCCCACCACCACCAGAGCAAATGTCCCATCCAACCTGGCTGTCCCATCCAACACCTCCAGGGAGGAGTATCCACAGCTTCCCTAATTTTACTACTCCCTAATGAAAATTTCCTTTCCCTCACCCAGTTTTGAAGCAGTGCAGATGATCCACATCCTAATTTACTACAAACTGCTACAGAAGGTATTTTTAGGATATTCATCATCCACATGTGGGTTTCAGCACCTTGTTCACTGAGTTCCTGGCTTAGTTTTAGGGCTGGCTCTACTCCCTTCGAGCAGCTGTCAGGGAATTTAAGGTAGACACCAGCACAAGGTGGGAGAGTATTTGGAAAGAGGCTTTTCTGTCTCCCTGGGCTGTGCTGCTTAAGAGGTGCACAGAAGCATTTAAAATAGATTATTTTGGATAAGGACTGACAAAAATTGTAAGCTCTTTATGACAGAGGCTTCCTGCCTTGCACAATGTGCTGAAAGCAACTGCAGGATCTGGTTGATGTAGAGTAAGTGATAACAGCAGCCCTAAAATGACTTTTGCATTAAATTACAATTTCTACACAGCTGAACATTGTGAAAAGGCCCAAACTTAATGCAAAACACTTGCATTATGTTAATGCTATGGTTAAAAACTAGAGTTTGGTTAAGATATCTTAATCCTCTGCACAGCCACATGCTGAGGGTTCCTCAGCAGTGTGGGATTAAAAGGAAAGTGCAGAATGGAAAACTGCATTTGTGCAGTGTGGTGGCTAATGAGTATCCAGCATCCCTGTGTGGCTGGGCTTAGAGACCACCCAGCCCAACCCCCCTGCTCAAGCAGGGCACCCACAGCAGCTTGCCCAGCAGCACAGTGCCCAGCTGGGCTGGGAAGCTCTCCAGAGACTCCACAGCCTCTCTGGGCAGCCTGCTCCAGGGCTCCAGCACCCTCACAACAAACAACTTTCTCCTCCTCTTCAGAAGATGGAACCTCCTGGGTTCCAGTTTGTGCCCACTGCCCCTGGTCCTGCCCTTGGGCACCAGGAAAGAGACTCAGAGAAGAGTCTGGCCCCATCCTCTTGCCTCCACAGGTCCTTTAGCTCTTGCTGAGCACTGATCAGATCCCCTCTGGGGCTGCTCTTCTGCAGGCTCAACAACCACAGAGCTCTCAGCCTTTGCTCCTCAGAGAGATGCTCCAGGCCTCTCAGCATCTTTGGAGCCCTTTGCTGGACTCTGTCTAGTAGTTCCCTGTCTGTCTTGGCCTGGGGAGCCCAGTATTGGACCCAGGATTATAGGGCAAGGGAGGAGGAGAATCTTCCTCAATCTGCTGCCCACACTCTTCTTCATGCACCCCAGGACACCACTGGCCTTCTCAGCCATGAGAGCACATTGCTAGGTCATGGTGACCTTGTCCCCCAGCACTCCCAGATCCTTCACCTTGGAGATGCTTCCCAGTAGCTCACCCCTCACCTGTACTGCTGCAGGGGGTTGTTGATGCCCTGGTACAGGACCCTGAGGGTGAGCAGAGGGCTGGAGCTGCTCTGCTGTGAGCAGAGACTGAGGCAGTTGGGGCTGTGCAGGCTGGAGAGGAGAAGGCTCCCAGGTGACCTTCTTGTGACCTTCCAGGATCTGAAGGGGGCTACAAGAAAGCTGGGGAGGGACTTTTGAGGCTGTCAGGTAGGGACAGGACTGGGGGGAATGGAACCAAGCTAGAAATGGGGAGAGTCAGCCTGGAGGTTAGGAGAAAGTTGTTGAGCATGAGGGTGGTGAGAGCCTGGCAGGGGTTGCCCAGGGAGGTGTTGGAAGCCTCATGCCTGGAGGTGTTTAAGGCCAGGCTGGATGAGGCTGTGGGCAGCCTGATCTAGTGTGAGGTGTCCCTGGGCATGGCAGGGGGGCTGCAGCTGGATGCTCCTGGTGGTCCCTTTCAACCCTGACTGACTCTATGGTTCTATGACCCTAGACTTGCTCTTGTTGAACTTCCTGAGGTTCTGCTTTACCAAACTCTCCAGCCAATACTGTCTATTAAATATTTTAATAACAACCCCTGATGATGATGGTGCACCCCAGGAGGCTATGGCCTTTTGGGGCATGAGGGCACATTGATGGCTCATGGGGACATTTCTGAAGTGCTGTATCCAGTGCTTTGACTTCTGTTTGCTAAACCATAGAGCAGCAGAAACTCTACCATCAGTGCCAGCCACTTCCATCAAAGATAGTTAAATCAGGTATTCTGTTGTCCAGCTGGTCCTGTTGTGAGCTCAATGCTAAAAGGTTCAGATGCCACTAAGTAGGACTGCCACAGAAGTCAGAGCAGTCTAAAGGAAGAACTCAACACCAGCTCAATGCTCTCAACTGGGTGCAAAAGCAATTTGTAAAGAAAGAGAGAAAATGGTTGGTCTGTAAAGCTGGCAGTGGTACCCACGTGGAATTCTGGTACCCTTCAGCTTCTATTTCTCCTTCAGATGGACTCTCACCTTCCACAGAGACCCTAACCCACTGTCACCAGGCCTCACCATGACATACAGCTTCATTTCCTGAAGGGGACCTACAGGAAGGCTGGGGAGGGACTGTTTAGAAGGGTTTGGAGTGATAGGACAAGGAGCAATGGTCTGAAACTGGAGCAGGGCAGATGTAGGTTGGACAACAGGAGGAAGTCCCTCACAATGCTGAGACACTGAAACAGGTTGTCCAGAGATGTGGTTGAGGCCTCGCTCCTGCAGACATTCAAGAGCAGACTCTGTGTGGCCCTGGGCAGCCTGCTCTAACTGGGGGTGTCCCTGCTGACTGCAGGGAGGTTGGGCAAGATGACCTTTGGGGCTCCCTTCCAACCCAACGCGTTGTCAGCCTGTGAACACCACGGGCAATGGAGCAGCTCTCTGGCTGGAAGGGTGCATTTCCTACTTGCAGATGGTTTTACCTCTGTCCTTGCTGGGAGCTGGCAGCTGAAACCATGATGGGAAGGCAGCAGCATCCTAACCAGGCTTCTGCTGCCCCTGAGGAGTGACACAAAGCGGCTTGCAGGGTCACAACCTGCGCTGCCACCATGCTCAAAGCAGCATCACCAGGGGAAGCAAGCACATGTTTGTAGGCAGATAATGCTAACTGGAGTGCTGCTTAGCTACAGTGTGGTGTTAGCTAGAGCTGTTCTTAACCAAGGGCCAACCAAGCAAAGCCACCAAGCTCAGGGTTTCACCTACTTGTGTCAAAGTATTTACAGCGGCGAGGGCGAATTATCTCCTGCGGGTCTTGGGAAGCGACGGATGGGGCTGGGTCATCATTAGATGATTGGGTCTCATCCTCCTGGCCTGATGAATCCTTTATTGTCTCCTCCTTAAGTATAAGAAAGCAAATGGCAGAGCAGTCATCCCTTTCATGTGACAATCACTTTTGCCCCACTTGTCAATATGTCAAACCAAGTATCTTTTACCTGACGTGAAGTGACTGTGATAGGACAAGAGGCAACAGGCACAAACTGGGACCCAGGAGGTTCCACCTGAGCAGGAGGAGAAACTTCTTTGGTGTGAGGGTGCTGGAGCCCTGGAGCAGGCTGCCCAGAGAGAAAGTGGAGTCTCCTTGTGTGGAGAGCTTCCAAGCCCAGTTGGGCACTGTGCTGCTGGGCAAGCTGCTGTGGGTGCCCTGCTGCAGCAGGGGGGGTTGGGCTGGATGATCTCCAGAGGTGCCTTCTAACTTCAGCATTCTGGGATGCTGTGTATGGGCTGTGGCCTGTCCAGCCTGAGCCACAAGGGAAGTGTAAGTACAGCAGATTACTGATGGAGCAGGGCTGCACAGATCGATTGACCCCTCAGTCTCTAACACAGAAAAGAGCATCCAGAGTGAAGCATCACAGGGAGCTTGGAACTCAGCCAAGCAAACCCTTGGCAGTTTGCAGCTCATTTCATTTAACTTTAAAATTTTACTCCGCTCTTTAAAAGCCTTCCTTAGGAGTTTTCTGTTACAAGGGGAGGGATGATCTCCTGCCTGTACTTTGCTCAAATGGAAATCACAGAACCCCACAATCCCAGCATGGTGGGGTTGGAAGGGACCTCTGGAGATCCACTCCCACCCCTCTGCTAAAGCAGAGGCACCCACAGCAGCTTGCCCAGCAGCACAGTGCCCAGCTGGGCTTGGAAGCTCTGCAGACAAGGAGCCTCCACAGCCTCCCTGGCAGCCTGCTCCAGGGCTCCAGCACCCTCACAACAAACAAGTTTCTTCTCCTCTTCAGGTGGAACCTCCTGGGTTCCAGTTTGTGCCCCCTGCCCCTTGTCCTGTCCCTGGGCACCACTGAGAAGAGTCTGACCCCATCCTCTTGCCCCCCACAGCTCCTTCAGCTCTTGCTGAGCACTGCTCAGCTCCCCTCTGGGGCTGCTCTTCTGCAGGCTCTCAGCCCCAGGGCTCTCAGCCTTTGCTCCTCCCAGAGCTGTTCCAGGCCCCTCAGCAGCTTTGTAGCTCCCACTGGGCTCCTGTGGTTCCCTCTCTCTCTTGAGCTGGGGAGCCCAGAGCTGGACCCAGTCCATCCATGTGATGGTGTGGCCATCAATAACCTCAAGTATGTACATAAAGCCATGAAAAACTCAAACACTGGGAGCTCCTCTACTAAAAGCATATAATCCACAGGCCTTTTTAGTGAAGCAGGAATGATTCCAATTAAGGCAGATTAACTTGTTAAAGGGTTAAAAATAGCTCAGTGCTCTCTGTTCAATGCATGTTGTCAATACCTTTTGTGTGTTTCATGGCTGTGTTGGCAGCACTCACACTTGGTAGCTCTAACACAGAAGCATTAGGCACATGTTGACGTGCACCTTCAGCAGCAAGCAGAGTATTATCACATGCACAGCTTAGAGCAGATTAAAAATAGAAAGCAGCTAAGTGCAGTGCAGCTAAATAAGCTGTGGAGAGAGATGAGTGCTGGCAGAGAAAGCCTGAATGATTTATACAATTATTCCACCCCCATGGATGGATGGTGCTGCCTCTCTGCTAAGAGCTGGGAGCATTTCAGAGCTCTCACAGCCCTGCTCTCTGAGGCAAACACCCCTAACAGGCTGGCTGGCTTTGGGACCAGGCCTCCCCACCACTTTGGGTGCAACCACACCAAAACTGGGCTAGAAGGTTAACCCTCACCTCCAACTCAGCCACAATGTTAACTCACTAACCCTCTGGTTGTACCAGCCTGGGAACCAGCTGGGCTTCTGCAGATGCTCCAGAGGGATTGGGCCCTTAGGGCTGCACTTCAGTATCTGCAGGGGACCTACAGGCAGGCTGGGGAGGGACTCTTTAGAAGGGCCTGTGGGGACAGGACAAGGGGCGAAGGTTTGAAACTGGAGCAGGGCAGATTTAGGTTGGACATCAGGAGGGAGTTCTGCACAATGAGAGTGGTGAAACACTGGAACAGGTGGCCCTGGGATGGGGTTGAGGCCTCATCCCTGGAGACATTTGAGATCAGACTGGACGTGGCCCTGGGCAGCCTGATCTAGATGAAGGTGTCTGTGCTGACTGCAGGGCAGGTTGGACAGGATGACCTTTGAGAGCCCCTTCCAACCTAATGCAACCTGTGAATGTGTCCTCCAGCTGCAAACAGCACTGACAGGCACTGAAGTTTTATCCAGTCCAGAGGGAAAGATGGGCAGCATCTTACATGGAATCACAGAACAGCAGGGCTTGGAAGGGACCTCTGCAGACCATCCAGTCCAACTCTCCTGCTCAAGTAGGGCACCCACAGTAGCTTGCCCAGCAGCACAGTGCCCAGCTGGGCTTGGAAGCTCCCCCAATAAGGAGACTCCACAACCTCTCTGGGCAGCCTGTTCCAGGCCCCCAGCACTCTCACACCAAACAAGTTTCTGCTCCTCTTCAGATGGAACCTCCTGGGTTCTAGTTTGTGCCCATTGCCCTTTGTCCTGTTGCTGGGCACCACGGAGAACAGTCTGGCCCCACCCTCTTGCCCTCCAGCTTTTAGCTCTTGCTGAGCATTGAGAAGATCCCTGGGTCTCAACTGCTCTGGGCAGTGCAGGTAATGCAGAATAAACCTAAGGAGGAAGGGATCAGTGCACAAAGTACCCAAGATGAGCTCTGTTGCCAATGACTTCTGCCATGGCATCTTGAGTGGTTGTGTAGAACAGAATGGCCATAAGAGCTTCAGTTCTGGGCTCCCCAGCTCAGGGAGGGCACAGACTTGCTGGAGAGGGTACAGCAAAGGGCTACAAAGATGCCAAGGGGCCTGGAACATCTCTGTGATGAGGAAGGGCTGAGAGAATTGAGGCTGCTTAGGCTGGAAAAGAGCAGGCTGAGGGGGATCTCATCAGTGCTGATCAATACCTCCAGGGTGGGTGGCAGGAGGATGGCACCAGGCTTTTGTCAGTGGTGCCCAGTGACAGGACAAGGGGTAAAAGGCACAAAGGGGAACATCAGAAGTTCCATCTAAACATGAAGAGGAACTTCTTCAATTTAAGGTGATGGAGCCCTGGAATGGGAACCTCCACCTCTGGGGACATTCCAAACCCACCTGGACGTGTTCCTCTGTGACCCTCTCTAGGTGCTGCTGCCTTGAGGCTGGACTCAAGGATCTCCAGAGGCCCCTTCCAACCCCTCCCATTCTGTGACTCTCTGAAATCAGTCTCAATACTCACTTTGTTTTCACCACTGCAGCCACTGTTGTCATCATTATCGACATCATCGTCATCTTCTCCCTCCTCCTCTTCCTCTTCTTCCTCCTCCTCCTCCTCCTCTTCTTGGAGCGGCATGGTGCCATCGTAGCCGTAGCGGCTGAGCAGCTCCTGGATTGGCATGTCACTTTCCTGCCAGACAGAGGAGCAGACTTGACACAAACACTGCACACCCCACACCTGCTCTGCAGCTTCCAACACAACACAGCAAAGCCCGAGGGCTGGTGCTGAGAATGGCCTCTCCAGCAGCAAACAGGACACCCCAAACGCCAAGTTTTGGCTCCCACGAGAAATGTGTTTGGTTTTATGCAGGGGAACTCTTCAGTTCCCAATTCTCCATGGATTTACAGCAGACCTCAGGTACCAACAGCCTCCCAGAGGGGCCACAAAGCTCTTTACAAGGGTGCCAGAGAGGAAGGGTAGGCCCCACCCCTCTCTTGGTGCTTCTCTACTGCTATGCTTGCACAACACAAGGACTGCAAGGTAAGGTCCGGATCCATCGCCGCCCCTGGGCACAGACATGCTCCTGCTGGGAACGTCAGTGGATGTTCCTTTACTGCCCCACAGCTACCTGGCACTGTGCAAAAGCAGGTAAAAGGTGTCAGCAGCAACTGCTTCAGACAGACACCTGAGACAGGGACAGTCTTTACACCAGGAGCTTGTCCTAGGGCAAGGAAGTGACTCCTGTGATAGCTCCAAAAACACAGAGAATGGGTTGGGTTGGAAGGAACCCTAAAGGCCATCCAGCTTCCAACCCTCAGGCAAACTTCCTACTAGACCAGGGTGCTCAAGGCCCCATCCAACCTGACTTTGAACACTTCCAGGTTTACAGTGTCCACAGCTTCTCTGGGCAACCTGTACCAGTGCCTCATCACCCTCATGGTGGAGAATGCATTCCTAAAGTCCCATCTGAATCCAGCTTCTTCCAGTTTGGAGCCACCACCTCTCATTCTGTCACTCCATGCCTTTCTCAGAAGTCCCTCCCCAGATGTCTTGCAGCCCCCTTCCAATACTGGAAGGACATGGAACTGTTGGGGGGTGTCCATAGGAGGGTCACAAAGACTACCAGAAGGCCGAGGCATCTCTCTCACAAAGACAGGCTGAGAGTGCTGGGGTTGTTCAGCCTGGAGAACAGCAGGCTGAGGGGAGACCTCCACAACTCCCCAAAAGGGGGCTGGAGCCAGGTGGGGATTGGTATCTTTTCTCCCAGGGAACAAGCAACAGGACAGAGGAAACCTCCCTCAAATTGCACCAGGGGAGCTTTAGGCTGGACACGAGGAACAACCACTTCCCCAAAAGGGCTGTCCGGGCCTGGAGCGAGCTGCCTGGAGCAGTGGTGGAGTCCCCATCCCTGCAGGGGTTTCAAAGCCATGGAGATGTGGTGCTGAGGGCTGTGGTTTAGTGCTGGCCTGGCAGTGCTGGGTTAGTGATTGGACTTGATGACTTGAAAGGTATTTTCCAACCACAACCATACTGTGATGCTATGAGTCAAGAGACAGGGAGGAGAGGCAGCAACAGAAGCTGGAACTGTGCAGTGGGGTTTTCATTTGTTCATTTATTACCCTGAGACTGGACCAGGCCCTTGGCACAAAGCACTGAAGAAAATGACCTTCAGAGGTCCCTTCCAATGCTGAATATTTTATGATTCCTTGAAATTAAACAGAAAAGCTGAGTCTAGATGACTGCATTTCCTGCTTCACTGCATTCCTCCCAGCAGCCTGCTGTAATGGAGGTGGTCCTGCCTGTGGCAGGGGGTGGGAACTAGATGATCTTTAAGGTGCCTTCCAACCCAACCCAGTCTGTGATTCCATGGTTAATAACAGGTAATGGATTCTAACTCATGGACCTGGAGCAGATGTGAAGTGAGGAGAGTGACAGAACACACAGCTGTGTCACAAGGAGAACACAGAGGGTAAAGGAACCCAACTGGACATGCTTCTAACCGAGGAGCAACCACTGAGATGAGCACACAGCAGGTCTGGAAAACCAAGCATGCTTCTCATGCTAAGTGAACTGTGCAACACCACCACATGCCTCGGGGACAGGACAGCCAGAGGCTGAAAATCAAATGGGCAACACCATAGGAGGAGGAAAACCCAAAAGACTGACAGGTATTATGGACAAAGAGACAACACCTCCACATGTGGCTCAACTGCACCCTGCTAGAGGCTGGAGGAACATCTGGGAGAAGCCCTGCAACCTTCTGTGATTTGCTGACAATAACTGGGAATCCTGCCCCCAGCTCTGCTGACAGCTCTTTGGGCTAGGAAAATCACTGCACCTGCATCTCCGTTCCACAGCTTGCACTGGGTTGGAAGGGACCCTCAAAGGTCATTTTGTCCAACTGCCCTGCAGTCAGCAATGACACCTCCAGCTAGATCAGGCTGCCCAGGGCCACATCAAGTCAGCCTCTGCCTGAAGATTGAAGTATTACAGAGCATTATAAAACACTGCTGAACCCCTCTGAGTGCTCAGGCATTGACACAGGCTGCCCAGGGGGGTGCCTGTGGACATGGCACTCTGGGACATGTTTTAATGGCCATGGTGCTCTTAGGATGAAGGTTGGACTCAATGGTCTTAGAGGTCTCCTCCAACCTAAACAATTCCATGATTATTTAAGTGCAGTTCTGCTCTCAGGGAATTCTTTTATCCCACATTAGTGCCACACAGAGGGTGACTTCACATCTCTAGGCACAGACAGGCTGCTGCTAGACAAAAACCTGCAGAGAAACACAGGATGCTGCTCAGCCCCAAGGACTAACACATTCCAGATTCAAACCATGAGCAGAAAAGACCCTCAGCCTCAGAGGCAAGTGTGATTTCGATGGCAGCCAGGAGTTCAGTTGTTAAAGCTCAAAACCTGAGTGCCACTCGCCTCTGAAGGAGCTGAACCAGGAAATCAGCTGAGGGAAACCTGAAACAGCACCTGTGAGCGTGGGGGGAAAGAAAGAGTAGCCCACAGGTCTCCTGCTGGCACAGAAGCACCTGAAACTCAGTCAAAACCTGACCTACAGGTCACACACTGATCACCAGACTCTTTGCCAGAGCATCCTGCAGAGGAGAGCAGCACTGGGATGAGGGCACAGAGGGCACTGTCAGCAAGTTTGCTGATGACATGAAACTAGGAGTGGCTGACACCCCTCAGGCCATTCAGCAGAACCTGGACAGGCTGGAGAGCTGAGAGGGGAGAAATGGAATGAAATACAAGGGCAAGGGTAGAGTCTTGCATCTGGGAAACAACCACCTCATGGACCAGCACAGGCTGGGGACTGACCTGCTGGAGAGCAGCATGGGGAAACGGAGCTGGGAGTCCTGGTGGAAAGGATGATCAGGAGCCAGCAATGTGCCCTTGTGGCCAAGAAGGCCAAGGGCATCCTGGGGAATATTAGAAGTGATGGGTTAAGTAATCCAGAGAGGTTCTCCTCCCCCTCCACTCTGCACTGGTGAAGCCACATCTGCAACGTTGTGTTCAGTTCTAGGTCTCTCAGTTCAAGAAGGGCCTCAGGGGACTGCTTGAAAGAGTCCAGCACAGAGCCACAAAGCTGCTGAAGGCAGTGGAACATCTCCCTGCTGAGAAAAGGCTGAGGCAGCTGGGGCTGTGCTGCTTGGAGGAGCCTGAGGAGTGACCTCATCCATGTTTACAAAGGTGTGAAGGGCAGTGTTGGGAGGACAGAGCCAGGCTCTGCTCATGCATGTCCACTGACAGGACAAGGAGCAGTGAGTGCAAGCAGGAGCAGAGGAGGTTCCACGTGAGCATGAGGAAAAGCTTTCTCACACCGAGAGCCACAGAGCCCTGGAGCAGGCTGCACAGAGAGGTTGTGGAGTCTCCTCTTGTGGAGACTTTCAAAACCTGCCTGGATGCCTTCCTGTGTGACCTGCTCTAGGTGTCCTGCTCTGTCAGGGGGTGGGACTGGATGACCTTCCAAGGTCCCTTCCAACCCCTAACATTCTGTGACGGAGCAAGCCGAGCGCAGGTTAGGTCATCGCTCAAGGGCCTGACCAGGACAGATCTGACATGTGGAGGAAGACAAACTCCCAGCCACGAGGGAACAAAGTGATGGCTGAAACACAGCTAGGAAGGTAGTGTGACACAGCTGTTGTGGGGCAAAAGCACCCCACGTCTCCAAATCCAAATCCACAGGACGTGCGCCTGGAGCTCCGTTTCTCCTCTCCTCTCGATGAAGCATATTTAGAGTGGGACACTATTTATTTCTCTTTATGTTCAACCATTGAATATCAAACCTGACAGTACCCAGAAAGAAAGGATCACTTCCACCTCAAACGTAGGTTTAAGTGCACTAAATTAATTTCAAGCCATATCAGAACAATCACTGAGATTAAATAGGATTTGTACATCAACTATGCAGCTGGGAATCGTTAATGATCCGTTCAGGAAGGATTTCAGAGCACAGTTAGCTAAATTACTGTTAATGAACCTGGTCTGAAATGTGAGAGTGTTATTCCTGCCTGAGAAGCAATTTAAGACAATACAGAAGTGACAGCAGAACCTCAAAATGCCAAATAATTCTTATCTTCAATTATTTAAGGTGCACCTTTTAAGATTCATTTATCCCTGATAACAGTGAACTGTGACTTCTGACCCCGGCCCTTGGTGCTGTCAAAGCCTTTTCACCTGCATCTCCATTTCCTCTGCTTTAAAAAATTAAGATGCTCCACTAACGTGTTACAAAGTCTTGCTGGCTGAAGGTGAGCCACTGTGTGTCCAAGCAGCCAAGGCCACCAGCACCCTGGCTTGGATCAGCAGTAACATGGCCACAGGAGCAGGACAGTGATTGTTTCCCTGGACTCAGCAGTGCTGAGGCCACAGCTCAAATCCTAGGTTCAGCTTTGCAGCCCTCACTCCAAGGAGGACACTGAGGAGCAGGTTGAGAGAAGGGCAATGAGGCTGGTGAAGGTTCTGGAGAAGAAGCCTGGTGAGGAGCAGCTGAGGGAATTGTGTTGTTCAGCCTGGAGAGGAGGAGGCTGAGGGGAGACCTTCTGGCTCTCTACAGCTCCCTGAAAGGAGGCTGGAGGCAGGTGGGGGTTGGGCTCTTCTCTCAAGGAATAGGTGACAGGACAAGAGGAAATGGCCTCGAGTTGCACCAGGGGAAGTTCAGGTCAGGTAGCAGAAGAAACTTCTTCCCTGAAAGGGTTCTCAAAGACTGGATCAGGTTGCCCAGGGAGACGGCTGAGTCCTCATCCCTGGGGGGCTTCAAAGAGGCTGAGAGGTGCTGCTGAGGGACATGGTTTATCAGCAGCCTTGGTGGAGTTAGGGAATGTTTGGACTCCATGACCTTAAAGGCCTTTTCCAGCCCAAATGATTCTTTGATTTTGCAAATGTTTGGATAAAAATGCCAAAGAAATGCAAAACTGTGGAATTGTAAAGGGAAAATCCAAGTCCAAAGGCCCAAACCAACACTGGAATACCCAAGTTGAGAGGGGCCAAGGTGTAACTGGTATTAACTCTGGACTGCAAATCCTACACCAGTATACAGATGCAAGAAGAGACTAAGCAAGCAGAAATTAGCCATGACTGAAGTAGCTATGCCCCAGCTGCCTCTTCCCAGCTCTGCAGAACTCAGCCCTTTCCCCTCATCTACATTATTTGCCTATTAAGAGGTTTTTAGAGGGGGTGGGGGTGGTTTTATTTAATTCCAAAACACAAGGGAGAAAAACCTGCAGATGTTTGGTGTGAGACTGTGGCCTGTGGTTATGTTTTATGACTATTTAAGGCTACCTACCCTGTTAAGATCCTCTATTTCAGAAATGAAGTTTGTTTCTCCTTCCATCATTTCCTCCTCTTCTAATGTCCGTTCATCATCAAAGTCATGCACCAGCATATCAGCTGATGGATCAAATTCATGGTCATCAGATGTTGCTGAACCTCCTGATAGAAAACATTTTAAAGAATGCTTTGAGTTAGATCATGGCCTTGCAGAGTTTAAGGTTTTCTTGTGGTGACATTTTTAATACTCAGCTTATATTCAGAAATTCAAAGAGCCTCAAAATCCCTCGAGCGTTTATCCTGGGAAAGTCAATCTCAGAGGTGTCCTCTGGGTAGCAAAGGCAATAAAGGACCAGGAGACAGTGCTTAGCCAGTTCCCTAAACACTCTCTTGGGACACTGGGCTCCTAGTTAAGTGTCTGCAAAACCTTCCTGGGTTTGAAGACTTAATTCCTACACAATCCTCAATCAAGAGTTCTGCTAGGAGAAATCCTCACGAAACACAAACTCAGGCCAGTTGTTCCCTTTCTACTTTGGAGGCTCTGCTGTTGGTAACTACCAAGCCAGCCTAATGACTCTGCCATAATCTGGACCTTCAGGGTTGTGCAGCTTTCAGTTGGGATGCAGAATCCTTAAGTTATTTTCCCCCGTGCCTCTTGGTTTGGGTTGGTTTTGCTTGTTGTTGTTGTTGTTTTTTCCTTGCCACAGCTCTTTGTCAAGAAGCCTGCTTAAGATTTTTGTGACAATGAGAAATAAAGGAATGGATGAATGGTTGGGCAGATGCAGCAGCTGGTGGCAACCCAGCAATACCTGAATTCTAACTCCAGCCCTGTGAGTATCTCTCCACTTCTCTCCAGGGATGATTTCAATCCTCTTTTTCAAAGCCTGACTTCCATTTCGGTTTCCAAAGCTTGAAGGCTGTGTCGGTGCTAAGGGTGTGTGAGAGGGGTGGCTCTAAAGGCTTAAGTGTAGTTGGAAGTGTTCAAGCAACTGATTGTTTCTCTGAAGGAAATTAAGAGCTCAAGAGACAAGAGCAGCCCAGCTAAAGGAACTGCTGGGAAGCTTTTCCACTTGCAGAATGCCAAAACCCTTGGAAATAAATAACACTAAGCACAGCACACACACACACAAAACCACCCCAGACACTCATAACTCACACTTAGGCTGACTACTGGAGAGCCAGCAGCTTTTGGATGCTGCAGTATTAGAAAACAACCACATTTAAACCCAAAAGTCATTCATTCCCTCAATTATTTTTTTTTAGTGTTCCAATCAGGTAATAACTGGGGGGGAAAAAAAGAAAAGTACTGATCTTTCTTGCTGGTTTTTGCACAAAAACCCATCCAGCAATGGTGTTTTTAACTGGGAGCACAACATGCCTCAACTTTTGCCTGCTTTTAAACCCACCAAGTTGAAAGTCTTAACTTCCAGCCATGGTTGGAAGGATGGTGGTCACCCTGCTGGGTGAGGCAGTCCCTTCCACACCCCCAGCAGTGGCTGACACTGTGCTCCTCAGGACAAAGCCCATGCCCAGAGGTGTCTTTTCAGAGCTGTACAAAGAATAATCAGCGTTCCTTGGTGGGGGTTTTTTGTTTTGCTGTTCAGACACTCGTGCTGGGACAAACTAGAAGGGACTACTTCAACCAGGAATGTCACCAACCAACTCCTCAACTTGTACCCTGGAAGAGATGAGCAAAAATAACCTTTGAAGGGTGCCCTTTCCCCTTACAAGCTTAGGAAATATTAAAAAATATTTACCTGGGCTTGCAGACTCAACAGAAGGCTAAAAAAGAAAACACAGGAGATTAATTTTTTGGTTGCTGTGTTGAACCTGTGATACAAACTCAATTCCATCATTCAGCCGACACAAAGCAAGTACAACTAAAGCCCCATGGACACACTTGAAGCAATTCCAGGCAAACAACATTCATTCTCTCCTTGATGTTTCAGTAGTGCTGCTTTGTTTTAGCAAGGAAAAAACCAGCTGGAGGAGCTGCCCATTTTGTGATGAAAGGAATGAATGGGTGAAGATACAAAAAGAAAGCAAAGCAATTCTTATGGAAATGGCAGGAGAGTTCCACAGGCAGCTTAGGAGGGATGCAGCCGGGGATATATTAAGGCTCCTCACTCCAGGAAGGACATTGA
The DNA here is from genome assembly GCA_013396675.1 of Eubucco bourcierii. NCBI lineage: Eukaryota > Metazoa > Chordata > Aves > Piciformes > Ramphastidae > Eubucco > Eubucco bourcierii. The sequence goes on along the minus strand of VWZE01001249.1, from coordinate 148,417 downwards.
GGGGCTGGAGCAGGTCCGGAGAAGGGCAGCGAAGCTGGGGAAGGGTGTGGAGAACAGGGCTGGGGAGGAGCAGCTGAGCGAGCTGGGGGTGGTCAGCCTGGGGAAGAGGAAGCTGAGGGCAGAGCTCCTTGCTCTCCGTGACTCCCTAAAAGGAGGTTGGAGCCAGGTGGGGGTTGGGCTCTGCTCCCAAGGAACAAGTGACAGGGCAGGAGGAAGTGGCCTCAAGGAGAGACAGAGGTTGGAGATGAGGAACAGTTTCTTCCCAAAAAGGGTTGTCAAGGCCTGGAACGGGCTGCCCAGGGCAGTGGTGGAGTGGCCATGCCTGGAGGGGCTTCAAAGCCTTATGTGGTGCTGAGGGCCATGGTTCAGTGGTGACCTGGCAGTGCTGGGGCAAGAGCTGGACTCAGTAATTTTGGAAGCCTTCTCCAAGCTTCATGACTCTGTGATTCTGTTAGCAGCTGGGGCAATAATGCTTTCTCTCCACACCTCTCTGCTCGTTTTCAGCTCACCACCTCTGCTGACACAAAAAGGAGGAGTAGCTGTAGCAGTGGGCTGGGTTTTAACAGACCCAGAGCTCTGATCTAACTCCAGGTGGTAAATCTCCTTGTCCAGGAGCCAGGTTACAGTTTGTAAAAGGCAGATTAGAGTGGAAGCAGAGCTGAAGAGAAATGAACCTTCCTCTCTGTGCTGTGCAACACACACATTCCCTGCTCTCTGTTAAAGTGGACCCTCTCAAAAGGTGCTCACGAACCACCAGGAGAATTCCTCACAGAACACAAGGAAAAATCCATTTAATTCTAATCTCTCACCCAGCTGTGAGGAAGAACATTCAACACAAATGACTTTGCAAGCCAGACTTTCTGCCCAAGTGCATTCAGAACACAAACTAATATGATCACAGCCTCCAAAACAAATATATCCTTTGAAATCTAGAAGGAATATGAAGGCATCCACAACAGCCTTTATGTAAGAGACATCCTTTTGTCTGCCATATTTGGTAACCTTACATTCATAATCAGAACAAACATCTTCTTTCATAAAATCCTGCTTTCCCTTGCTCAGAACTTTGCCAGTCTCCAGCCTCCTGGGATGGAATTTGCATGGCAGACATGCAGACCTCATTTGTTTGGAAAATCCAAGCAGATCTTTAACTCCTTTCAGGAAGAGACCTAATGAAATGGGTTTGGTTTGGCTTTTTCCATGACAGGAAGAGTGGTTTCTTTTTCACTTCAGAGAGCTGCAGGCCCCCTTCTCCCTGCCCACCTCCTTCTCAGCAATGACCAATGCCAGCACAAGGGGCACTGGGTGGAAGCTGAGGCATAGGAAGTTTGCTATAAACATGAGGAGGATTTTTTTTCCCTGTGAGGGTGACAGAGCCCTGGAACAGGCTGCCCAGGGGGGCTGTGGAGTCTCCCTCTCTGGAGGGCTTCAAAACCCACCTCCCTCACTAGTGGGAGGTGTCCCTGCCTATGGCAGGGGTTTGGAACTGGATGACCCTTGAGGTCCCTTCCAACTTTACCATTCTATGTGTTCTGGTCTAGGAGATGCTGCTCTGGCAGGGGAGTTGGACAGGATGAGCTTTGGAGATCCCTTCCAGCCCCTGACACTCTGTGACTCTGGGAACTGCAAAACTTTGCCAGGTCAAAATCGAGCCCATGGTTTATTTATTATACTGTTGGCTTGATCTTGTTAGAAAGTGGCACATTTAAACCAGGAAACTGGAAAACTGCAACTCAGGTGGAAACTTGTACTATCATTCCATAACTTTCTAAAGCATTTGCCTTCTCTTCACCTTGTGTGGCCAAGCAGTCCCTTGCACAAGCCACTTCCACCCAAAACACTTGGCCCAGTGAAGCAGAGATTCAAATATAAAAATACCCTGTGTAATTATAAAGTTCTTTGGTATGAGGAGTCCTTCAACGAGAGAAGCAGCAAAGCCTCTCAGGGATCAATGACCAAACCTCACTGATGTCTCTGCCTGCACTCTGGGACAGCCTACAATGTACACAGCAAAGCTAAACATACATTTGCCCATGACAAGAAAGCTTGGGAGAAATCTACCTTCAATATTTGCCTGAAGTGTGGAGAGAAAAGGCAGCAGACAACAAGTTTTGCTCTCCCCACATGGTACAGCCTGAAGAAAACAGAGAACTGATACCCTGCCTCCAGGTGTGGACACTGCAGGGCATTTCCCCCAGACTTACTAACCCCAGAATCCCAGCATGGGTAGAAGGGACCTCTGGGGACCCACTCCAACCCTCCCTGCTCCAGCAGGGCACCCACAGCAGCTTGCCCAGCAGCACAGTGCCCAGCTGGGTTTGGAAGCTCTCCAGAGAAGCTCTCCACAGCCTCTCTGGCAGCCTGCTCCAGGGCTCCAGCACCCTCACAACAAACAACTTTCTCCTCCTCTTCACATGGAACCTCCTGAGTTCCACTTTGTACCTGTTGCCTCTTATGCTGTCCCTGGGCACCCCTGAGCAGTCTGGCCCCATCCTCTTGCCCCTCACAGGCCCTGTAGCTCTTGCTGAGCATTGCTCAGCTCCCCTCTGGGGCTGCTCTTCTGCAGGCTCTCAGCCTCAGGGCTCTCAGCCTTTGCTCCTCCCAGAGCTGCTCCAGGCCCCTCAGCAGCTTTGCAGCCTCCACTGGACTCTCTTCAGTAGTTTCCTGTCTCTGTTGCCCCAGACTGGACCCAGTCCTGCAGCAGAGGCCTCAGTGGGGCAAAGAATCCCTCTCCAGCTGCTGTCCTCACTCTTGCTGATGCACCCCAGGAGCCCATTGGCCAGCTTCTCTCTAACCTAACCCTAACACCATTGGCAGGGCTAAACAACTCACCCTGTCTTCCCCAGTTGTTTTGTGATGTCCCAGAGGCATTTTGAGGGGGGCTCAGCTGGGAAATAGCTGCTGTATTTAGAGAGCAGCAGTGCTGGTCTCAGCTCTGCAGCACTAATCCACTGGGAATTTCAAGTGGCCCAGTCATGGGGCAGGTGGAGCCTCTCCATGTCAATCCACCTGCTCAGCTGGGGTGAAGTTCTGGAGAAGGCTTCAAGTCAAAAAGAAAGCAAGGAAAAAAATGAAGACCAGGGATGCCAGGAATGCCAGAAGGATTGGACCATTTTGGTTGAAAAATATCTATGGTGACCACTTGGAGGCAAGGGAATAGGATTGGATAATCAGCAACTGTCTTGGAACAAGTCTTTAGCCAGAAGATCATCCCAGGATCACTGAGTCCAACTCCTAACCCAGCACTGCCAGGTCACTCCTAAACCATGCCCCTCACCACCACATCTTCATGACCCTGAAGCTCCTCCAGGAATGGAGACTTTGCCACGGCCCTGGGCAGCCTGGGCCAGGACTTGATAACCCTTTTGGGGAAGAAATTATCCCTCAGCTCCAGCCTGAATCTCTCCTGGTGCAACTTGAGAACTTTTCCTTTCATCCAGCCTCCACCTCACCCATCTCCTTTCAGGTGGCATTCAGGAGCAGACCTTTTCAACTCAGTATCCTGTGCCTAGTGTTGGTCTCTCCATTCTCAAGACACTGACAAAGTGAGTCAGCTCCAGCACAGCAAGAGGCCATAAAGGTGACCAAGGGACTGGATGGTCTGACATGAGGAGAGGCTGAGAGAGCCTGAGTTGTTCAGCCTGGAGAAGAGGTAGCTCAAGAGGTTCAGAACCATGTGCATAAGTAATTGATGGAAGGGTGTGGGAAGAGTGAATCACAGAATGCTCTGGGTCAGAAGGAACCTTAAAGATCACTTATTTCCAACCCCCTGCCACAGGTGAGCCAGTCTCAATGGCATCCAGTGACAGGTCAATGGACACAAACTGGAACACCTCTAAACACCAGGAAAAGCTAAGAGAGGGACATGCTTCCCACAGAGGTTGTGATGTCTGCACTGGAGCTGCAGAAAACCAGACTGGCAACAGTCCTGGGCAAGCTGCTGTGGGTGTCCCTGCTTTAGCAGGGCAGTTGGACCAGATGATCTCCAGAGATCTCTTCCAACCCCTACCCCACTCTGAGCTTACCTCTAGATGTCCCTTTCAGCTTCAACATTTGGTAACTAAAAGCTGCAGTAGATACATTGCAACAGAGCCTACCAGAAGGAAGCATTTTTCCTGTGGAGCATGGACACAAAAGCATAGTGGGGCATAAAAAGAGCCAGGCAGGCTTTAAGGAACAAAGCTCAGCTGCCAGCATTTGGTTCTGTGCTACACACTCATCCTGGGGAGGTTCAACAAGGACAAGGGGAGAGTCCTGCTCCTGTACCACTACAGCCCAGGGGGCATCCTGCTGGAAAGCAGCTCTAGGAGAAAGGCCTTGGGGTCCTGGTGGGCAGCAGTTATCCACAGGACAGCAATGTGCCCTTGTGGCCAAGGAGCCCAACAGCATCCTGGGGTGCATCAAGAAAAGTCTGTCCAGCAGGGCTAGGGAGCTTCTCCCCCTCTACTCTGCTCTGCTGACACCACACCTGGAGTACTGTGTCCAGTTCTGGGTGCCCCAGTTCAAGAGAGACAGGGACCTGCTGGAGAGAGCCCAGCAGGGGCTGTGAGGATGACTCATAGGATGGGAAGGTTGGAAGGGACCTCAAGGATCA